>CM040916.1:8210499-8487999 GCA_023029165.1 Gobiocypris rarus | reverse complement strand
TATTTATATTTTCATATTTTTGTATATTTCCCATTCATTTTAGGAGTCATTTTTGACTTCAGAATACATCTAACAATACACAAGATTTACATTTTTCTTTTATTTAGCAGTGTTTGCTGGTTTATATTCAGTAAAAAAAAAGTAATAAATGTGCAGTATCCACATATTTCTTGTGCATTTGACCATAGACACATACCATACCAGCATAGAAAAGACATTTATTAAGTAGTATATTATGTACAGACACATTGACATTGTAAATCCCCATTCAAGCCCAGTTCAACACGCAATAACAAAGCATCATGGTTATTGGATTCACTTTCAATGGAGAGCTGCCGACTTCCAGCGACACGAGCTACAGAAACCACTGGCGACAGGATGTAGACATGCCCAGCTAAGCAAAGCTGAGAAAAGCTTAACTTTATGCAAACAAGCAGCGAGCACATGTATCAGCAAGACAGGGAAGTTAAGAGCATATGTAGTAAATGTATATTAAAGAAAGGCTACTCACAACAAAATTTACTTTTTTATTTTTATCAGAAATGGCTGTGTGCTTGTTTTGGCCGCATATTCATATTGTTGAAATCCAATCAGATTCCTTTTCACTAAAAGTCTTTCTAGATGAATATTTCAAATGAAATCAGACCATACAATATAAGAAACAACATGTGCTCTTTGCCACTGCGGCCATGCAGCCAAAGAGCAAGTCGAGGGCTATATCTAGATCCAAGAGACCAGTCAGGGGCCAAAAACATCATAGATGACAAAACCATTTCCCCCCAATGGGCTCTACAATCAACTTTGCTCACGATACTTATGAGAAACGCAGCCCAGGCTTGTAGACTGCCTGGTGTACTCTGGAAAGAGCTCAGTTTGATCACGAAATTGAAAACAAGTCGCAAGACATTTCTTCAACAAAAGGCGGCAATTTTGTATGTGGCGAGTAGCCTTGGTTTAACATTTCAACTTCAATTAAAACAATGACACAAGCCAACTTATATATAGGATTAACTTATCTTGAAACTGATACAATATCTGGCATTAGAAAAATGCTTATATACATAGTTTCTTTTAACTCTGTTGCATAGCAGAGTACACCTACATCCGGTTACCAATGGTTTCTGTCGCTTGTATCAGAAGTCACCAGCTCTCCAATGAAAATGAACACAGTCATGTCACTTTACAGAGCGCTGATAACTGTGTTCAGAATGGTGTTGTTGTTGGTCAAAGTAAAAAAACATGGCACGGATCATAAATATAGGTATTAGGAGGATCTATAAAATGGCTGGAGAAAAGTACACAAAAAAAAAATTCCATTCTCTTCTCACATACAGACAATTAACAGACTAAAATCAATCTCACAGAATGAATATGAAATTTGTAAAAGTCAGTCATATAACATGCAGATGTGGACCGTGTAACAATATTAAACAGTTTTTGTCTTTTTGTACAGATACATTTTCAGGTCAAGTCTGTTTGTGGAACAATTAGTCTCTTGAATTGAATTCCTGTGAGTGGGACGTGGCATGTTAGTCCTCCTACAGTCTTTACCACTTGCCCCTCTTGCTCCAGTCTTTAGGGGTGAAATGCAAACATTTGGAGTCAATCCGGAGGTGACGCTTCTGCATAGCCCGCTCATGACCTTCCACTATGTCCTCTGATAGGGTGAGGATATACTGACCCTGCAAGGAGATCAATTCATTTGAACAAACAGCACTCAACTGAAAGGGATACTTCCCCCAAAAAAGAAAATTAGCTCATGATTTACTCACCCTCAAGTCATCCTAGGTGTATACAACATTATTCTTTCAGACAAATAAAAGTTGAGTTATATTAAAAAGTCCTGGCTCTACCAAGCTTTATAATGGCATTGACTGTTGCTCTGTTTTTTAAGTCGATAAAAAATGCATCTGTCCGTCAAATAATATGCACCACACGGCTCCGGGGGGTTAATAAATGACTTCTGAAGTGAATCGTTGCATTTGTGTAAGAAAAATATCCATAATTAAAACTTTTTGAACTCAAGTTCCGGCCTATTGCCTTCCGTGGAAAAGTGTTGAAAGTGCCTTCTCGGAGTTCAAGATGCGTAGGCGACGTCTGACGAGCACACCTGGTAGCGTAAGCCTCTGAACTGCAGTGGCACTTTCAACACTTTTTCCATGAACTGAATACAGAAGGCGATCGGCCGAAACTTTACTTAATATAGTTTTAAATATGGATATTTTTCTTACACAAACGCATCAGTTCACTTCCAAAGGCATTTATTAACCATCCTTTTAAGCAAAATTTTGAAAACCACCAATTGTAATGCTATATTAACATACTACATTCACATAAGGGTGGATGGGAAATCTGAAAATGAGTAAGCAAACATCCAGAGTGATCGCTTACCTTATAATAATTGATGAGGTTGAGGTATTGAAGAGTTGATATCACATCCTCTTTCTTGACACTGGTAATCTCACTGATTTCACTGAGAGAATCAAACATCGCCATAACGTTAAAAACAAAACACCCAGCCATACTAATTTCAAAACTGAGCCATCAAAATGGTATTTGACCCCAAAAAAATCAAAGGAAAAGTAAATTATATTTTGCATTGTAATATATGTTATGAGCAGGGCTTGACATTAACTTTTCTGCTCACCAGCCACTGTGGCTAGTGGTTTTCCAAAGTTACAACTCAGCAACGCATTTTCACTGGCCACAATTTTGCTGTTTGGAAATTACATTTTAAATTATTAAAGTTAACTTTGGCGTGCTTAAATTACTTGATTTTGAGCAATTTTACTTGATTTAGAAGATTTAAAATCCTTTCAAACTTTCAAATGCAGAGTGACCACCCAAGTCAAGACTACATTGTATAGTCAGCTGGTATGAGCGGGTGGGCAATAAGAGCATAGGCTAATATGAAAAATTTAATATGATATGAGTTATATGTGTTAGGCTATATAAAATAAAAAAGAAGCAAATTACAAAAACAATAGTAAATTAAAAATATATATTTTTTCGGATAGGCCTACAGTAGGTTTATTTAATATGTACAGGTCCTTCTAAAAATTAGCATATTGTGATAAAAGTTCATTATTTTCCATAATGTAATGATAAAATTAAACTTTCATATATTTTAGATTCATTGCACACAAACTGAAATATTTCAGGTCTTTTATTGTTTTAATACTGATGATTTTGGCATACAGCTCATGAAAACCAAAAATTCCTATCTCAAAAAATTACCATATCATGAAAAGGTTCTCTAAACGAGCTATTAACCTAATCATCTGAATCAGCTAATTAACTGTAAACACCTGCAAAAGATTCCTGAGGCTTTTAAAAACTCCCAGCCTGGTTCATTACTCAAAACCGCAATCATGGGTAAGACTGCCGACCTGACTGCTGTCCAGAAGGCCATCATTGACACCCTCAAGCGAGAGGGTAAGACACAGAAAGACATTTCTGAACGAATAGGCTGTTCCCAGAGTGCTGTATCAAGGCACCTCAGTGGGAAGTCTGTGGGAAAGAAAAAGTGTGGCAAAAAACGCTGCACAATGAGAAGAGGTGACCGGACCCTGAGGAAGATTGTGGAGAAGGACCGATTCCAGACCTGCGGAAGCAGTGGACTGAGTCTGGTGTAGAAACATCCAGAGCCACCGTGCACAGGCGTGTGCAGGAAATGGGCTACAGGTGCCGCATTCCCAGGTCAAGCCACTTTGAACCAGAAACAGCGGCAGAAGCGCCTGATCTGGGCTACAGAGAAGCAGCACTGGACTGTCGCTCAAATTTTGCATGTCATTCAGAAATCAAGGTGCCAGATTCTGGAGGAAGACTGGGGAGAAGGAAATGCCAAAATGCCTGAAGTCCAGTGTCAAGTACCCACAGTCAGTGATGGTCTAGGGTGCCATGTCAGCTGCTGGTGTTGGTCCACTGTGTTTTATCAAGGGCAGGCTCAATGCAGCTAGCTATCAGGAGATTTTGGAGCACTTCATGCTTCCATCTGCTGAAAAGCTTTATGGAGATGAAGATTTCGTTTTTCAGCACGACCTGGCACCTGCTCACAGTGCCAAAACCACTGGTAAATGGTTTACTGACCATGGTATTACTGTGCTCAATTGGCCTGCCAACTCTCCTGACCTGAACCCCATAGAGAATCTGTGGGATATTGTGAAGAGAAAGTTGAGAGACGCAAGACCCAACACTCTGGATGAGCTTAAGGCCGCTATCGAAGCATCCTGGGCCTCCATAACACCTCAGCAGTGCCACAGGCTGATTGCCTCCATGCCACGCCGCATTGAAGCAGTCATTTCTGCAAAAGGATTCCCCACCAAGTATTGAGTGCGTAACTGAACATAATTATTTGAAGGTTGACTTTTTTTTGTATTAAAAACACTTTTCTTTTATTGGTTGGATGAAATATGCTAATTTTTTGAGATTCTGATTTGGGGTTTTCATGAGCTGTATGCCAAAATCATCAGTATTAAAACAATAAAAGAAAATATTTCAGTTGGTGTGCAATGAATCTAAAATATATGAAATTTTAATTGTATCATTACATTATGGAAAATACTTTTGTCACAATATGCTAATTTTTTAGAAGGACCTGTATACATTATTTATCATCTGTAGTTGTTTGAATAATGTTAATGACAGACAGGTATTTAACTGAGCTGCTGAATGCATGGACGTAATATTCTGACACACATCCAGCTGTTTACATACATTTAAGCCATAACCGACTGTGTTCACGCGAGATACTCCATGACATTTTGACATCAGTGTGTGCATGTATTTGACTATTCAGGCGGAGCAAGCGAGCGAGAGCGAGAGAGAGAAAGCGATTCTGTTGTGTGTCATTCAGCGCAATTCTGCCTATCCCGTCTTCACTAACTGCAAGATAATAGATAAAGAATTTTAATTTTGTGATACGACGGTCTTGGCATTTAATTTGGCTGTAGGCTGAAATTATATTCATCCCGCCAAAGTGGCAAGTGGGAGCGGCTGCCTACCCTCCACAGCTGAAATCTACCCGCATTTGGCAGGCGTTAAATGTCAAGCACTGGTTATGAGAATTAAACACATTTAACAAGTTTATCACTAGATTTTCACTATTAAAATAACAATCAGGTCAAGACAATGAGTTTTTTTATTTTTAAAATCTGCATAAAGGCAGTACAACAAACATTACCATGATGTACATACACTTACCATTTAATTTTAGAATTTCTAACTTTGGTGCAATATCTTGAAAATGATGATTCATATGATTCAATTTTATATACCAGGGGGTAAATTGCCACAAAAATAAGGGCATAAATAAATAAATTGGATATTGTTTCAGTTTATTATTATTATATATTTAGTAATAACAACATTATAATTTTAAGACAGAAATATATTACTATTGTAATATAACTGCATTGTAAAATAAAGAATATTTCATTAGTATATTACTACTTTAATTAGTAAAATTACAATACTTGCTTCACTAGCAAGAGTTAAACCCTCAAGCTTTTATTTTGGCAGATGGGATATCTTTCAATGTCTGTGACAACTTTACACCCACTTCTCATTAAAAAACTCTTTAATCATCTGTCCCATAAAACGTTGGAAATTATGCGAATGTGAAAATGCATAACTCCCAAATGCATGTTAAACTCTCAGCACTTGAATAGTTGGAGTATGATACATTTACTGTGAACCCCTCAGAGATTCTGAAACACCATATCAATTAGGGAAGCACCGAAATGAAAAATCTGGGCAAAACAGAAACATCTGGATACACTTGACCGAAAACTGAAACCAAAAATGACTTTAAAATAATTATTAATTTCTTATTTAAAATGTTTTTTTTAGATAATTGTATTATTATAAGTATTACTTTTCACTCTCGTGCAGCCAAAACAGGCTGCACGAGAGTGAAACCTGATCGCTGAACATGGAGGGGAGGGGCGGGATATATTTCAGTGCATGCCTAATATCAATGAGCTGCTCGTATAGAAGAATACAATGACGCTATGAAACACACAGTGCAACACACTAATTTAATGACAATACACACTGCAGTGAGTCTCAACTAGATGTCTGAGAGAACACTAGGGTGTAGGATTGATGTTTTCTTTATGAAAAAAAAGTGAGATTAAGTCAAATTCATCCACATACACTTTTTGGTTCTGATTTTTGATAGTGAGGTTATAGAAGAGGATACTTACTTGATGGTGATTTGTGGCCGTTCTCCATTCTCTGATTTGAGGTTCATGAGGATCTCCAGAATTGTTTGAGACCAGTAAGAGCGATAGGAGAGCAGACCTAGATCAGACAGAGGCTTCTCTGGAGTACCCGTCTTTCCTTCCACTTTTGAGAGCTCATAACCTGACAGATGTGAAAAAGGACCAAATATTGAAGGGTTTTTTTTATCTGAAAAGTTTGCTTATACGACCTACACATTACCGTATATACCCCGATTTAAGAGGAGGTATTTGTCCTAAAAATAGGCTGAAAAATGGGGGGTCGTCTTATATTCGCGATATTGCATACAGGAGCTATGAACAGATAAAGCGTGAAGTTCACTAACCCGCTTCGCGGTCGAAAGAGCCAATAATAAAGCAGCCTTTAGCGAAAGGAGCTTTAATTCAATACTGCCTATAGGCTCAAAAGGGGGCTGAGATAGTGCATTAAGGACCACGGCGGAATCAGTGGCTTTGAAACCCTGTGCAAATGCCGCGCGCCTCTCATAAACCTGCATACAAGTGGGTGTTGACCTATAGCATTTTTGTCAATCCCCACATGACAAGCAGAAATTGTGGCAAGATAAACCCTTATCCAAAAGTTCATGCAGAAACACACACCATCAGCGACAGAACAGAGAAAAGGGACGATGTGTCTGCCAGGCAGCGCACCATTACTCAAACACTCTCAGTAGAATCAGTAGAATTTTCAAATAAAAAAATCAGTAGAATTTTCAAATAAAATAATTTTCTGTTGAAACCTTTTTTTCCACAAAAATAAGTTTGGAAAATGGGGGGGGTCATCTTATATTCAGGTTTATTAGGTATTCTGAGATGGCAAGCAATTACTTGAAAAGCATTGTAAAAATATAAAAAATCATTATGTGATCGTGTAGACAAATACATAACTATGATTACTCACTAAACTCAATTAGTAGTTTGCCATAGCCTCTCCTCTGGTAAGGTGGTAAAGTCAAAATGCAGGCCACATTGTAGTCTTCGGTTGATTCCTTTTCCTTAAATGGGAGGAAAAAAGCAGAGACAATGAAAACACAACACAAGCAAGCCTATCATTAAAAAAAAAGAGGCCTAGCCAAAATGTATGATGGAAGCAAAGCTATATTGTACCTTGGAGAAGTAGCCGACTATGTGGAATCCTTTTGAGTCATACTCCGTCATAACATAGAAGAGGAAAGGATCCGTGTCATAGTACAGGGTTTTGTGGTCCAGGAAGCATTTGGCCAATAAACACAAATTTTGGGAATATGTCTGTGCAATGAAAAAGAAAACAAAAAAACAGATTTAACAGGCCATCAGGAAAATGCATCAGGAAAGTGCCTCACAACCCTGACCCTCTAAACCAACATGTTCAGTTTAACCATACAACCCATTCAAAATATAAACTCATATATTGCCAACACATCTGCATTTCTGCCTGATCAGTCAGTTCCAAAGTTTAAACATTACAAACTAGATGATACCCACCTTGTTTTTCCTGCCATCTATTTCAAAGAAGGATATAGTTCCTTTGCGATAGATCTCATTTCCTGGCGGGTGTCGAAGGTTGCACTTTGTCTGTAATAGACAGGTGAGAGTTATCTGTAGGGATGTTGCTTAAGGCAAGTGCACACTAAAGCGTGTTGCTTTAAGTGTCTGTGCTTAGGTGGTTGCCAACCCAAAACATAGGTGAATAAAAAGGTACATTTTTTACAAATTAAACTGATTATGGTTATACACACATTTAAACTGGGCTTTGATTTACTGATTAGAAACATCTCATTAGACTGAATTTAACTGAATAATTATTATACCTGAAATCAGCTAAATAATGAAAGAACATCGCCAGATGCAAGTACAGCTTGACAAACTGAACTGTAAGAATAGTTTGACCTGCACAAATAAAGGACATGAGAAATTCAAATATAGTCTATAAAACATCTGTTGTGACTGTTATATCAACTTTACCTTAGAAGCAAATTTTGTAGGCTTTAAGCCCCATGTTTTCTGCCCACGTGATGAGTGTGCAATATTCTTGGCATTATGTGGAAAAAACCAGATACACTACAGTTCAAAAGATTTCTTAAATGTTTTTGTAAGAAGTTTCTTGCTCACCGATGCTTGATCAAAAATAGTTAACAAAAACTGAAATATTACAAATTAAAATAGCCGTTTTCTTTTTGAATGCATTTAAAAAATGTAATTTATTCCTGTGATGAGAAGCTGAATCTCTCTTCTCCAGTGATTCTTCTCGTCTCACATGATCCTTCAGAAATCATTCTAATATTCTGATACGGTGCTCAACATTGTAAATGTTGAAAAACAGTTGTGCTGCTTCATATTTTTATGGAAACTTTGATACATTTTTATTATTTGATGAACAGAAAGTTCAATAGAACAGCATTTCTTTGAAATAGAAGTATTATGTAACATTTGATCAATTTAAATGCGTTCTTGCTGAATACATTTTTTTTTTTTTAACAGAACTTTTGAACAGTAGTGCATGTTGTTTTTGGTGCAATTTTACAGAGATGGAAACACACTGTCATATGACGCTGTGAGAGGGTCTAACAGTCCTTAAGCTCTTACCAGGTGCCTCTGGAGACACTTGAGGCTCTTGAGGTACTTAAGACAAAATTCACAAAGGTAGAGGATGGGGAGGGTGGTGAGCTCCTGTGGGTATGGAGAAAAATACCACGGCTTTAGCCTGTGCCGGCCCAGCTCAATACAGTCTATGTTCTTCATTCGGGTGACGATGTCATCGTGACTGCGGTCCGACACCAAACTACCAGTCATGCGAGGGGCAGAAGGGATACCATCCGAACTGTCCTGAGAATCCTGAGAGCAGATAGTAGAGTTAGAGAGATGTTGGGACGGCACCTAACAGCAGTGAATGACAAAAGCGGATGTCCTGTGCATTAAAAAAAAGAAATATCTCAAATCTTTATTATTTCTCTAGGGCAATCTTGCCATCACTCCTGTAAATATCAGAAATTACTCATTTATTATTACCCAATTACCTGAAAAAGGAAATTAAATACTATAATCTTCCATAGCCTAAGTACAACTGACTCTTGCATTTATGAGACCCAATGGCTTTTTAGCTAAATTTCTGAAGTTTGAGTTTCATACTTTTCTCTAAAAAGCCTCTCCTAAATGCCTCCACTTTAACAGACACACAATCAAGGCAATGGGAAGTAAAGGAGCCGGACCTCTCCTGGTGGCAAATAGACGGTGGAGCAGCGAGGGTTGTTATTCTGGAACACCTTTACCATCTAACAGAAAAACACAAGTGGATGCAAAGCTTTGGGACATTTTACTTGAGAGTTGAGGAAAACAGATGATAGCAAATCAGAGAATTATGAGAAGGGAAAACAAAACATTTGATGATTTGATGATTAGGCAACGATGGGATTTGCAGCCTCATGTTTTAATTTTTTTTTCTACAGCCCAGAAATGTAGTGTTTTAAATGGCAAGTAGAAAGAGAGGGAAAAAAAGAACCAAAACCTCACCTTCAATGTTTTTAACTTAAAATTTGCTTTGATTAATACCTTCGACTGAAGATACACACACCCACATTAAAACAGATTTAAGCTAACCAACTTTATGCCTGCCACTTCTAGGCAAATTATGAAAAGTGTGATATTTGATTGTAAGAATGTATTAAAAATGAGTGATAATTAAAACTAATTATAGATTCGACAGACATTTAAAAAATGTGCATCATGTAGCGTTAAAAATAATCTGTGAATCGAGTTGCAGATACTACCTCATCCGTTCCGCCACAATTTTTCCTTTTTCTCCCTGGCTGAGAAGGAATAAGACGACGTGTTGTGCCATTCTTCAAGAGGAAAAAAGCAATGGGAAAAAAAGTCAAAATTAAATCAGTTGTTATTTTTCAAATATATTTAAGTTCAACATGTCCTTTGTATTCTGATAATTAAATAGCAGCTATGCTCTCCTCAGGTCATTTAGACTTTTCTTTCCATTTTTAAGTGGACTTTTGTCACACTAGAAGTTGGAATACACAACAAAAAAATCCTGTTGCAATGATTTTGTGTAGTTGTAATAAAAATAGTAACAAATTCTTCCCTTGCGGGTCAATTTGACAGCCATAAGAATGAATGGGAAATGGGGGCTAATTTGTCAACAAATCCAAAAAAACACACACAAACAAAGGCATGTGACTAAAAACCATCCCCAGTGCAGAATACACTCACATGTATACACACACCTAGGAATTCCCTTTAAAATTAATGGGGATTCTTATAACAGGGGCAATGTGTTTTTTTTCTTCAAATAAAAATCAACCACTCACAATGCAGACTGCACACAGATATGAAGTGGTTAGATTTGAACATTTACAATGTAGAATAAAAAAGTAGTTTTTGTTTTTACCGTGGTGAGAGAGGCGAGTGGCTCATGTTCTTCTCTGGATTTAATGCTGAAGGAGGAGTCCCTCATGGCTGGATAGACCGAGGCCTGACTTGCCTCTGCAGAACTAGGAAGTGACGGCACTGGAATTGCTGCAGTGACTTGAGTTGCCAAAGACACAGATTCTGCTTTTCTTTTCTGAAAGAGCAATCAAAAAGACCACTCACTTTTTTTCTGCAAAGAAAAATTCTTAAAATAAAGTGGTGTTTTCTTGTGTGTTGTAGACGGTTGGCAGGCCATTCCTATATGTTAGCTATCTGTGGTTTTCAACTCCGTTCCTGGAAACCCTATGCTCTGCACATTTTGTATGTCTCTCTTATCTGACACATTTATGCTGCCTTCACATGCTATCAGAATTATCGTAAATATGAATTTCCTAGTCAGAATTTAGATATGAACGCCCACTCAAGTCATATTTACTAAGTGAGAAAATCTGACAATTTTCATACCCGAGTTTCCGAGTTGGGTATACCATAAATTTTAAACGTGGCAGCTGTGAGAACGATTGCTGCTGTGACTGCTATTCTCCATTCTTTTTTTTTCCACAACAGCTACATCGCCTTGTCATTTGCAGTACTCCATATTTACATATGAATGACCATTCGAAGCATACTGTATGTTTCATAGGCAGTGAAAATATCATGTACTTGATCGAAATTATACATTCATCAGCAGGCTATTCATTGTTGTCAACGAATGGGACACTACATTTTATTCTAAATTAAATATCTTCGGTTAATTTTGTCTTTGATAAGATTAAGAATAAGATTATTTACAACAAAATAAGATAATTGCCTGCACAAAATATGACAGCATTGTAATATAACAATAACAATATAATATATGTAATGACAAAGTTTACAGTGGCTTCATAAATTAGTTAACATAAAAGACAAAACACTTGATGCAGATTCTTTGTTCATTTTCTAGAAGTGGTTTAAACACCTTGCTGTATTTTTGTGTAGTTAAATAAGAGCAGGTACACCGCCATCTTGCGCTGAGGAAAGTGACGTATGCACCTGACATTGTAAACAACTTCTTAACTCATAAAGACTAGCTTCCCAGTACTTGACTGCATCATTAATTTGGGTTCACTCGGTACGATTTGGCCGACTGAGCGTAATTTGATCGTTTGATCGTTAATTTGACATGTTCACCAACAGCTGATTAATGACAATTGCGATACATTTTTACCTCTGACGAAATTTTTGCAGTGTCAGAAGACTTCTGTAGTGTGACTTCTCTTACAACAACTGTCAAATCAAAAACCAATAGGAGCGTCCCTGGATATGGCTTGAGTCTCTCCTTTAGTGTGGATTTAGAGGGATATGATTTGCGAAAACCATTAAAACTAAATAGTAATAACAATAATCACCACTAATAGCTGATGAATAATAATTAACGAGTGAATTCCAATCACTTACCTCATGTTCTAAAAGAGAGATTACATGAAGTAATGAGTGATGAGAATATATGATAAATATGGAAAATGCTTTCATATTCAAAGCTGAATTTTCAGCAGCATTACTCCAGTCTTTAGTCTCATGTGATTTAAAGAAAAAAAAATTCAGTTCTCAGTGTCTTGGTGCTCAAGAAAAAAAAAAAAAAAGTGTGTGTGTATGTGTGTATGTGTGTATATATATATATATATATATATATATATATATATATATATATATATATATATATATATATATATATATATATATATATATATGTGTGTGTTGTGTGTGTGTGTGTATATGTGTATATATATATATATATATATATATATTTTTTTTTTTTTTTTACTTTTTTATAAAGGAATTTTTCCCAGCAAATATTGTATTCAACACTGATAATAATAACTGAGCAGCAAATCATCATATTATTTATGAAGGATCATGTGACACTGAAGACTGTCAGGAGGAATGATGCTGAAAAATCAGCTTTGCCATCACCGGAATAAATTACATATTAAAATAAATTAAATTAGAAAACAGTTATTTTGAATTGTAATAATATTTCACAATATTACATTTGTTGTTTTTGTTACTGTATTTTTTGCCATTAGTGCAGATACATTTTGGAAAACAACATTGAATAGATTTGCTTTAGGATGGGAAAAAACAACAACAACAACTCTACAACAGATGCTATGAGTTGAAACAGATACTGAAATACATCTTATATAATGAACTGTCTGGTATGAAAACTGTTTAAAATATTGTCTTGAATGAAAATGGTGTCATCCTTTACTCTCATGTTGTTTCATCTGTAATACTTTCATCTTTGGAAGATCTAATTTGAAGAAAGTTTTGTCCATACAAGAAAAAGTCAGTAAGATCCAAAGCAACAATGAACCCCACTGACTTTCATTGTACACACACACACACACACACACACACACACACACACACACACACACACACACACACACACACACACACACACACACACACACACACACACACACACACACACACACACACACACACACACACACACACACACACACACACACACACACACACACACACACACACACACACACACACACCTTCTTTTCTGTTCCACAGAAGAAAGTTTGGAACAACATGAGGGTGAGTAACTGATGACAAATTTGATTTGTTTGTGAACAATTATCATTATCATTACATAAATTGTTCAAGCTGCTTGACAATCGACAATGTAAATTGAGTCGAGGCAAAAATTGCATCCCTCACACTTTTTGGAAAGTGTGATATGAGCTTATTCGAACTAAATTCAGCCCATTGATTAAAAGCTATTGCTTGACAGATTGAGTTTTATTTGTGTAAATGGGCAGGTTTGTATGTACCGGTGTGGGGAGGGTTTTGCCTCTTGATGGAGCTGAAGCAGACTGAACGTTGAGATCTAGACTCTTCCTCTGAATTTGAACAGAAAGGAAGAGAGGATGGTAAAGGATTACATGGCACGTAAACAACTGCTTGTGACACAATGTTTCAAAATGAAGGTCAATCACTGAGGTGGGGGCATGTCACAGAAATCACAGAAACAGAAATCATCACAGAAATCCTACCATTGCAGGCAGATTTGAAATGACATTCTCACCACATCTCTCTCCGGAGAGCTGGGGCGAGACCCTGGCAGGCCGTTCTTCGTAGGGGTTTTTGCCTCCTTTTTAGGAAACTGTAGCTTCTTCAAGTCCAGCCGGTCGGGGGTCACCCATTCGTCCAGTCGCTTATTGACTTTTTTTTTTTTAATTGGTAAATAAATTACATTATTAATTGCAGTTAGCAAAAAAGCTGAACAAAAACTTGTACCAAACAGAATCTATTACATTATAAAAAATAAAATTGTATTTGCGAGGGAAGTATAATTTATTGTATCCAAATGGTTAATACTCACAGTCAATATAGTGGACATAGTAGAGCTTTCTCCCAGGAATGTCTTTGACACTGAGAATTTCAGCCAGCGCTATGAAGGAATAAAAGGATAAAAGAGTATTCAAACAGCTGAAAGCTTAAATTAGATCCATATCTAGCAATGAAAATTGTATCCCTTGTTAGAAAGTTGCTTTTCGGGAATATGGTAGCTGCTAGGAGTTAACCAACTCTAACAAGCAGCTTGTCCAAGATGGTCCAACATGTCAACCATCTGATAGTCCAGTTATAAAAGCATCTAGACCAGACTGGAGCATTTTTGTTTAAAGAACTGCAGCCTTGGTCAGCATAACAGACTTCAAAATGAAAATGTTTGACCGTAAATAACAACAAGCATCTAGACCAGCCTGGGGCAGCTTGAAATCATGCGAAACAACACACAGCCTGGTTTTTGCTGATTGTATAACTTAATAATAAGGAATTAAACAAAGCCATGTGTTGACATCACAAGCAGACAGATAAAACACGTGTGCCATCTCTAACAAAACGTGTTATAGTAACGTTACAACAATGGTAAATCACAATCAGCATTCAGTTGCATATCACATATAGTTAAGCATCAGCCAATACCATCACTACATTGCATTTTATAAGAAATGATTAACGTTCGGAAAGAAAAAAACAGTCCCCAATTAAATAAACCGGCAGACGAGTTTAATACAGACTGCGAGTCCTTTGTTTACATTCTGTATGGATCTCACTTACGCCACTCATCTTCATTTTCTTGATTTTTTCGCAGCACGGGAAGACGGCAGCCTTCAACGATTTCGACCTATTGGGATATAATGCCTTGTAAACAACAGCGACCAGTGGCAACAGATCAAATCTGTTTTAAAACAGCACACAGACTACATAAAACCAGCCTGACTGAGAGATGCTTACCGAGGAGTCCGCCATCTTAATCACAGAACACCTTCAGCGAACAGAATTGTGGGTAAAAAGAGAACGCCGGATTGTTCCTCCAGGGGGCGCTTGACGTACACATTGCCCAGCGTTTTTACCTATTTTTATACAGTCTATGGTTATTACTGAGCTGAATTCAAACCTAAGGGCGTTTAAAGTAAAATAGATGGACCCTGCAATATTTACGAAATAAATTTTCAATGCAGTGATGATCACATCACTGATCTGAGTAAATATTCTCTATAGATCAGTGGATCACATCCATCAGGGCCAGCGAGGAGTTATGCTGTCCTCACTTGCTATCGGAATTATCGTAAAGACGAGTTTCCGAGGTAAAAATTAAACATGAACGCCCTCTGATGTCGTGTTTACCACGGGGAAGCTCGGAAATAATTTTGATTCCCAAATTCCGAGATGGGCGTGCCATAAACTTTAAACATAAAACTACTGCTGCGACAGGTATGATTTATTATTTTTATTTTATTTTTTATCTCCAAAAACAGCTAGTCTTGTCTTGTCGTTAATGCAGTGGATATTTACACATACGAGTTATCATTTGAAGCGTACACAGCGAAAATAGCCTGTATTTAACCAGAATTTCAGAATCTTGTATCGTACATGTTATGGTTGTCAGTGCATGTGACACTACATATAATCTTGGTTTTAATACGATTTTACCAATAAATTGGCAAGAATAAACCTGGTGTCCTCCATGATTCCTGTCCATTCTGACAACAAAGTACTTGAATGCAACAAGCTCGTCATCACGACTTCCGAAGTGGGAAGTAGGACATTTCCGATAGCACGTAGCCTACGTGAAGGCAGCGTAAAAGTAGCAAGTATCACGTGACGTTCTTTGACTCCACCCTGTTGTTCCATTCTTCGAAACTCACCTCAGAGCTGAAGTCTTCAGGTAACCAGATTTCTGAAATCTAGGGCATTTTCTAGTTCAGTAGTCTAATATCATTGAAATCTCACTTAGAGTAAGAGTGGAGAACAAAGTAACACTTTTTGACTTTCTCAGTCAGTTTTCCCCACATTAATTTCACACGTCTAGTAGGCTACAATCATGTACAGACAGTGTATACTTTTCTCGATTTACCCCAAAAGAATGGAAGTGAAATGTGACATGCCCCACAACTTAAATGTAATCTAATCTAATAGGGGGGAAAATACAAGACAAACTAAAATATTTTGGCAATAAAATACAATTATTAATGTTTCATGATATTTTTAATAATTTTAATAACAAAACACAGCTATACAGCATATTTCAAAACATAATAATAATTAATAATTTCTGAACATTGACTCTCAGTCTTCACCTCTTTCTTATGGTTTCTCAATAGAATTCATAAAAGTATAGAATATAATAGCATAGTTCTAATAGGGGCTCATTAATGCAGTGTGACAACATGCCCCACCTGTGCAGATTTAAACTTTGCCGGTGTCTTCTGCTGGTCAGATTAAAGCATTAAAGAACTATATCAACTCATAAATAACAGATATTAGATTTAAAAAGTATCAGATTTGTCTCATTTTAAATAAACACAGATGAAAAAGGACATTTACTTTTGCTATGGCTGAATACATGTTCAGTGATGAAATGTTCTTTTATGTTTGTTCCTTTGGAAATTTTTACCTATCGGCCTTATTATTTAGCATTTTAGTCTTATTTTGAGCACAAAGTATGTGATTTCTGCAAATGTGTGTGTGTGGAAATTACTGCGCAATTTTTAGGAATGTTTAAAAAAAATCCGAAACACTCCCGCACCCTCTCCAGGCCCTGATGTATTAGTACAAACAGTAGGATAGTTAACTGTTTCTCCTCATTAAATTAGTTTTAATGGTAACACTTTAGTTAAAGGTCCAGTTCTCACTATTAATATTTGTTTGTTAGCATGCATATAATATGGGCTGTTTAATAGTACTTATGAAGTACTTATAAATGCTTTATTCTGCATTCCTTAATCCTACCCAATACCTAAATTTAACTATTAATAATCAGTAATAAGGAGTTTATTGAGGCTAAAGTCGTAGTCAATAGTGAGAAAGCTAAATGAACCCTAATCTAAAGTGTGAGCGTTTTAATAATATTCCAGAGTAAATGGCAGCAGAAGGGAACAATAATAAGCTTTTTATTTTACAAGGCATGTCAATAATTGTGCCACCTGAACAAGCATAACAAAGACCTTTATAATAAACTGTGCAACAGTGCATGATTTAAAAACATAGTGGCCCTATTTCACAGACAAGGCTTAAACCAGGATTAGGACAATTAGGACATTTAAGTAGCTTTTATAAACGTGCCTTAGAGAGAAAAAAAAATGTGATGTGCATCTTGAGACAAAACAAAGGCGCTTACAAAGCCTATTTTAAGATCTGTCAGTGCAAGTAGCTTTCAGTTAAAACAGCTCAAACATCCTTTTAGGGTTAAGCCATGTCTGTGAAACTGGCCATTAGGTCGTGTAGCATTTTTTTTTTCATATCTCTTGACCAGTAGGTGGCGTTGGGCCAAAACTGCAAGTACCCTCATTCTTTAAAATATCTTCGTTTGTGTTCAACAAAGAAAGAAAGAAACTCTTGGAACAAAATGAGGGTTGGTAAATGAACACAACTTTTTCATTTTTTGGTGAACTATCCCTTTAAACTCACTTTGCTGCAGAACCACACAATGTCACAGAGCGTCGAATGACTCGGGCTGCATCTGAAATCACATACTTCCATACTATATAGTAGGTGAAAAACAGTTTGTGACAAAATAAATATGTCCAAATTCACAGTACTCATAGGCCCTGTGCCAAACATCATGTGCTCTGTCGGTCTTGTGGACTCTTATGGCCTTGAAATTGGCCTCTTGATTTAAAAATGGCGGGCGGCGCAGAAGAACATGCTGGAAATTACACAGCGGAAATGCGACGGTACCAAGCTGACCAATCACAGATCTTGCGCTCTGCGTCATCGCGACGTGTAGTTACATTTTTGGGGAGGTGCGCGTCGTGGTATGGCGTATGGAACGCGTTTATGCGTATGGTATATGCCTCACCTTCTGCATGCACTTGACATATATTTATATTGAAGTATAAATTGGGTTTCACAATGGCCGCTGCGTGCGCGTGTCCTTTAAGTCCAGAAGACCGAAGGTGTCCCATTTGTCATTTCTGAGATTCAGGTCTCAGAAGGGCGCTCGCGAGGTCGATATGCGCCCTCGGTGCGCACTTCTGCTGAGCCCGCACTGATGCGGGTTACGCAGCGGACTTCTTCCAGGCACTCAAAGCGCCATTACGTTGTGAAAGTGCAGATTCAGAGGTAGACCCTGAGGGTTTAGGGTGCCATTTGGGACAGGGCAATAAAAGAGAGTACTTTTATCCCAGTACTTCTGTGATCATTTGAATATTTGTGCTACAAACTGGCTGTAGTAAGCGCACAACGAGGGAGATGAGGGTAACAAAAGAGTCTTTAATCCAAATAACATGCAGAGAGGGTTCAGGACACGTTCACACAAGCGTGTATACAAACAATAACCGACAAAGGACTGAACAGAACAGGGAGTATAAATGCACAGGGTGAAGGATGAACTAATAAGACACAGGTGGAGATGATAAACTAATCAGGATGAACGAGCACAGGTGAAGACAAAACAGAACATAATTGTAACAATTTGTAACAGAAATTATATTTAAAAAGACTTATTTCTGTGAAAGACTCTCTCTGGGTCAAAGACGAGACATCCCTATTTAATTTGTGTCCGCATCAAAATTGTATTTTATTTGAATATAGAAAACATATTACATGCAAACAAAGTGTCTACTTAAATGTTTCAAACTTTTGTCAAAATAGAATGTCAAAATATGGGTGAGATAATGTTCCAAATTGCAAAATTGTAATTTGTTGTAATGGTCTTCACTTTGATTTTACTATAACATCTTTAAATAAACATAAAATACCAAGGTAAAAATATATATTTGTTGTCTTTGCATGTTTAAATATGGTCTTAAAAGGACTATGGGCCCCATCATACATCCGGTGCAATGGGACGACAGGCGCAACATGCAAATTCCGCCCATGCGCTCAGATCGTTAAAATAGGGCCCAATGTCTTACTGTTTTTCTTAAGTACTGAAATAACCAGGGGATTTTTGTTTAAACAAGGGGCCAGTCATTGTAACAGGATCTAGAAGCATTTTGAAATCATATTAAAAAAAACTGATAGGCTGCATCCAAAATCTCATAATTCTATACTACATATTAGGCGAAAAACAGTATGTGAGAAGTACAGTATGTCCAAATTCACAGTACACATAAAATAGGCAAAAAGTACCCGGATGACTTGTGTGCATATAGACACTTTACTATCCCATGAGGCCACGGGAGAGGATTTGTTAATGGCAGCGAAGCGACGTAATTGACGCTAGTGGTTATATGATAATGACAATGCAGTACATCCAGATTACATTCATACTATATAGAACATAGTTTTTTGGTGGTTGTGTAGTAATTCCTTATTCAAAATAAGTACCTGCTCAAGAGAGCATGCGATTTCAGACGCGATTTCAGTTTCTCCCTTTACTACCAGGATGTTTGCGGAAATAGGAAGTAGGCGTGCATGGAGTCCAATTCCATACAGATAAATAGATTTTTTGCGATACTGTGTTAGTGTAACCCCTCCTGTTCGAACCGCCCCACTCCAAGCAGGATTTGAACCCGGGTCCGCCGGCATGAGAGTCGGACGCTCTTACAAGGAGGCTAAAGGCTGCAACCACTAACTTCAGTCGCTAGAGCGTCTCTTGAGGACAGAGGAGTGAGGTTTTACTTGCACAGTGACTACTGTTACACTCACCCCCTTAAACCTCACTCCCATCCGGGTCACGGCACCAATGTAACCCCTCCTGTTCGCACTGCCCCGCTCCAAGTGGGACTCAAACCCGCGTCTGCCGGCATGAGAGTCGGACGCTCTAACAAGGACGCTAAAGGCTGCAACCACTAACGTCAGTCACTAGAGCGTTTCTTGAGGACAGAGGAGTGAGGTTTTACTTGCACAGTGACTACTGTTACATTAGCCTTTGAAAACAGGCCTACCGTGAAATCCGAGGTTGTTAAGCGATTCAATTTTATTCACTTCATTCAATCGTGTTTAAATGCTAAATTCCTAATGAATAACCAGGTAATTATTTGCTTATAATTCCGAAGAGAGATGGTACACATAAATACCAGCAAAGGGTTGTATATTATGAAATATAGCAAATTAATACATTTTGTATTTGTAGATTTTATTTATATACAATATAAAATCGATTAGTATAATATATTGACCATTTTAGAACAATATCTATGCATAATTGCAATTCAAGTCTCCATCCTTTAAGCATACTTGATTCAGAATGCATTTTAGTGTACAGGATGCTTTTTTCATCGTCTGCTGTATGCAATGCTTGTGAAAGTTGCATTGTGGTTTCCTGTGCCATTATATGTCACCACAACATATCCTCTTTAACGCTTGAGCTGCAAAGTCGATCATCGTATTCTGGCCTGGCAACTCTGTACAACATTGGCATTTCAATGATGCTTAACACAAGAACCCAAAAGCTTGAGCTCTGAAGTTGACGTATTGAGCTCAATTTGTGAGAGAATCTCTCTCTCTCTCTCTCTCTCTCTCTCTCTCTCTCTCTCTCTCTCTCTCTCTCTCTCTACCAATTCAGATATAAGAAAAAGCCAACAATAAGAATCAGATGCATTAGAAACTAAACTTTAAAAAATTTAAGTAAATGCCGACAAGGTATGACATTGAAATTTAATAACTACAAAATATGGTGTTAACACTGAAAATAACCATAGGAATGATCAAAGCCAAATAAGACAAAACAGAGAAAACCCACACTTGAATTAAAACACCTCTGGTCTCATAAACCTGTCAAGACACAATAGTGTTGTTGTTTTTTTCAGGTAAATACTCTGAAAAATGAATGGCCATATATGTATGTGTATTTATGGTTTTGGGGTTATTAATAAACATTTCTCAATGTTTTTTTGTCTTCATATTTTGGCAGTCCATAGGTACACAGATGTTTCTTTTCCTCATAGAGCTTCATGGCCGCCTGTCAGTTTGTGAAAGAGCTCCTCATTCAGGATGTCGCTCTGGTCTCACGCGTGGACATGAAGATGTAGCCGCCGATGTACTCGTGGACAATCTTACAATCTGCAGTTACACAGCTAAATGCGATGTTCACATTCCCATCAAACTCAATGGCAACCTGGTACAGATATGGAAGGGATTTATTATTTGACAGTGATATTTATATAAATCCGAGAGATTTTGCACTTCAAAAATGGATCTCATAAAGACAGATTACCTGTTTGATGTCCCAGTTGACATTCCATTGCCTCATGGTGTTGTATCTCCAGGTTTTCACAACATCTCCAACACTCAGGTCGATCCGGATTAAACGATTATTGGCAATGCCAAGCACCTCATCCTTGCGGCAACCCTTAAACCTGCATTTATGTGGACAGAAATTGTACACGTTGTTTTTATGTCACTTACAGTCTGATTGTAACTGATTATTTTGCTTAGATTCTTTTAGTCAGCAATATCATTAAAACATATGTGTCTAGTATATTAGATCCTAGTATTCGGGTGAATGCATTAAAGTGACAGCAGCCTAAAATACCTGTCATTAATGTTAATCAAACAACAAAAGACGATAAATAAATGTATACATACAAAATTCTGTATCTGAAAAACTTAGTTTATTTAATTTGTAACTATCAGATTTGTCCTATAACTATATGATATATATATATTGTTATCATGAAATAAAATTTCTCATATCATGAAATATGTGAAATGGGGGAGGGGCCTGTCCACCCCGTCCCATATTCCACCATGAGAAATCTGGTCACCCTATTATTAACTGTTAGTAATATGTATCTTATATTACTATATTTTGCCATGCAATAAATCAAATAATATAAAAATGTATATGGTTTTCTAAATAGACAAAATAAGCAAACAGAATAGAGAATAGTTGGGTTTCGGATGTGAAAGTTTCTTTCATTTTTTTATATTTTTTTTATAAGAAATTAAATTTTAAAGGGTTCACCCAAAAATGTCAATAATTACTGTCATTAATTCCTCACCCTCATGTCGTTCCACCTGTAAGACTTTTCATCTTCAGAACGCAAATAAAGATATTCTTGAAGAAATCTGAGAGCTCTCTGTCCCTCCATTGACAGCTGCCCAACACAAGTGCTTTGCACAAAAAAAACCAATTTACCACTTTATGGTATTAATCCCCAAGGCATGTTCACGAGAGCAGCACGACGCATGCATGTTGTGTTGATGCGAGAGTAGACGTTGTTGCATGAACCCACATTGGAGATTAATATTTTGTAATTAAAGTGCTAAACAAAATATTTTTTGCGCACTCGCATCACTTCATTAAAACAGGTTAAACCACTGGAGTCAGTAAACCACTGAGTTTATAGTCAAGACATCATTAAAGTACTCCGTTTCTGGGCCTTGAAAGTTGTAGTTGTGTAGCTGTCAATGGAGGGACAGAAAGCTCTCAGATTTCATCAAAAAGATCTTCATTTGTGTTTCAAAGGTGAATGAAAGTCTTACGGGTTTGGAACGACATGAGGGTGAGGAAATGATGACATAATGTTTTTTGGGTGAACTTTACATGTTTCAAGATCTACATTAAGGTTATAAATCGATGGTACATGTTTCTGTTGAAGCCATTAGTCAACGGGATATGTCATATTATTTGTGTATATCACATCAGGATCTGAACCCATCCCCCATGCATATTATAAAATCACAAGTCTTTAAAAGAAGTGCCTGTCACTGGTGCATGACAGGCTCTGCCTACAAACAAGTTTTACTAAACTCACTTGACTACAATATAAGAGAGGCCAAAGTCAGGCAGAGCCTGCCAGATCTGAAGGAACTTCTGAATGGCGTCTGTTAATGAGAGCTGGGCTACATTCTGATAGGCCTCCAGGATTCTCGGCGTGAGCTGAACAATTAAAGAGAAATGGAGAGAGTGATAAAGATCAAGAGGAGCAAAAAAGCAGGGATGAAATGTCACACTAAAGACAAATAATGCAGTAATTAACCAGTTAAAGTGTATTCCAATGACCCAGAACCGTGGTACCTGTTTGGGTTTGTACTTCTTCTGGTAGCGTGGAGAGACAAGGCTGTGTGTATTAATACTTTCATCTGTCTGAGCTGTGTTATTACTAGGTGTGGTTTTCTGCATGGCCAAGAATGACTGGATGCTCTGCACCTCGCTGGAGAATGAGCTGTCAGCCAAAGTCTTTCCTTTTGAGGCCAAACGGCATGCTGCCATCCATCGGCTGTACTGATGCTCCTAAGAACAAGACAGAGGCAGAGCTTTTCTTGGTTTTTGATATCTTCGGATGGGATTTGGTGGAGATCCAATATTCCTGGCATGTCATAAGGATCTAATGTTTTTGGCACAGTTGGCAGGATCTAACAAAGCCACTGGTACCAAAGCTCTACAATCTAATTAGGCTCACAATGTTTTTAGGAAACACAGCCCTGGCAATGTTCTACTGTATGTAAACCGACAGAACTGCGGTTTACAGGTTTTTTTGTAGAATGTTTTTGTAGAAACTGTAGAATGATGTATGTGAAAACCAGAAATATCATCCGCTACAGCGTATTCACAAGGGGTACAAATAGCGATGCGCAGAGATATCATGCAACACAAATGCAAAACATGCGCTGGTATGTTGACGGATGTTTGGGGATTTCAAATGTTGTGTGATATCTCTGCACCCAAGTAGCAGTGCTTCGCCTGTGGTTCCCCATAATATACTCCCAAGTCAATATCTGCCTAGGAAATCACCTAGTCTTAATCTACATCGCTATTTGTACTCGTTGTGAATACGCAGGCCACAAGAAGTAATTAGGTGGGTTTTTTTTTTTTTGATCACTTTTACTCGGGACATGCTAGCTGGCAACATAGAATTCCATTCATTATGCTAAGCTAAGCTAGCGGCGACCCTGCCAAACTAAAACAATGCATGCACTGAGACAAAAATGCATTTGCCCACATATATATATGTAGGAAATATGTTGAATAAGCCCTATTTCTAAAAACGGCGGACTGTTCCTTTAAAGACCTGGGTGTTATATTAGACCGCAACTTGTATTTCGAAAATCATATTTCAAATGTTACAAAAACCGCCTTCTTCCACCTCAGAAACATTGCTAAGCTACGGAACATGTTTTCATGTTTTGGGTCTGGGAACTCACCATTGACAGGGCTCAATCCAAGGGACGGGATAAACGATTGTCTTTCGAATTCCCTCTACACGCAATTGGATAGCGTTACAACCAACCATAGCAACGTGAAGCGGAGCTAGTTGATAGATTAAACTTTCGCCGTATCCAGCGAGCAAAACTCCGAACACATCTTCCTTTCTTAAGAATGACTTCAGTGCCGTTCTTTGTTCTTTTTCTTTGTTCTTGTTCTTCTTTAAAGAAAAGCTTAACAACAAGTTTTCCAGAGTCGTGGCCAAAGCCGATTCGAAAAACCTCCTCCTTTGTTTACAAGTAGCACGCGGAACCTCCGCAACTCTGCCATAATTATGTTAAGCCCGCCCATCAACTCTATACACAATGTGATTGGCCTGACCAGAGTTTGGTTTTTCCAGCTCGCAGGTCTACCGAGAGTTGCTAGACTACATTCGCGACAAATTAGATTTGCATCATAATTTGCATCAAGGTGCATCAAGATTTCTAGGCTATTGCATTACCCCCAACACTGCTGGTCAAATTTGAGATATTGGGCTATGTTGCTTCCATAACTTCTTAATCTTTCAGAATAGTGGAAAGAAAACTTCAAATTTATTTTATTTTACAGTGTCCTTGTTAAACAAGTTTAATATAGTTACTGTAGTAATAACTATAAATTATGCATAATTACATACAGCTAACCCTAAAGCAAACCCCAATCCTAACCCTTTAGTACATGTAGTTAATTATCATTACTCAGTACTTGTACGCTCTAAAAAATGCTGGGTAAAAAACAACCCAATGTTGGGTCAAATATGGACTAACCCAGCAATTGGGTTGTTTTAACCCAGCGATTGGGTTGTTTTAAGCAAACATTTAACCCAACCGCAGGGTTAAAACAACCCGATTGCTGGTTTAGTCCATAGTTGACCCAACATTGGGTTAAAACAACCCAGCATTTTTTAGAGTGTATGCATACTCAGTATGTATAAATTTGAAGCGCCTGATAGAACCTTTACATTAACATTACACTTGAAATCATCAGGTCTGAATGCCATTATGTGATGAGTTGCTGCCATCTGGTTGGCTCATTAGATTAGACAAACAGGAATAAATTGGCCACTCCCTAGCTGTTATAGCCATAGAAAAAAACTAACTTGGCTGACCAACACATATGAGTATAAATACTGATATCATAGCTGAGCAGTAGTATGAGACGGCATACTTGGACGAGGTGGAGCAACTGACATCATGGTGCCAGGACAACTGTCTCTCTCTGAATGTTAGCAAGACCAAAGAACTGATTGTGGACTTCAGGAAGAGACAGCAACGGTCATACTCTCTCATGATCAGCGGGACACCGGTAGAGAGAGTGAACAGCTTCAAATACCTGGGTGTGAACATCTCCGAGGACCTGACCTGGACTGCACACATCCAGGCACAGGTGAAAAAAGCCAGGCAAAGACTGTACCACCTGCGCCAGCTGAGGAAATTCAGGGTTTTACCAGATATCCTGAAAACTTTCTATCGAGGGGCGATAGAAAGTGTCCTGACTCAGTGCATCACAGCGTGGTACGGGAACAGCACCAGTCATGACTGCAAAGCCCTGCAAAGAGTGGTGCGCTTATCCGAGCGCATCTCAGGGTCAGCTCTCCCGTCTCTGCAGGACATTTACACCAAACGCTGCAGAGGTAGAGCTACTAAAATAATCAAAGACATTACCCACCCTGCGAACTCTCATTTCACCCTGCTGCCATCTGGTAAGCGCTTTGAAGCCTGATGGCAAAACTGAAAGGCTCAGGAGGAGTTTCTTCCCCCAGGCCATCAGACTCCTGAACTCAGTCACGTGACTGCACTTCACCCCGCACACACATAAACATCCGGTTTTAACATTAACATCCACATACTGTCATTGCACTGCACTTTATGTTCTTATTGTTACTGTGTAACAACCTGTTATAAACCTGTTTGCACATTATACTTCTGTTTGCACATTACATTATACCTATTGTTTGCACATTATACTTTATATATATATTTTTTATGCTAACCAGCTATTTAAGTCTACAGTTTATCCCACTTATCATATTCCACTTATTTTTATCTTTATTTCCTATTTTTATCTTTTACTTGATTATTTATAATTCTACATATGTTTAGTACTTTTATTCTATTTTATTCTATTTCTATTTTAATCTCCTCTTGTGTTTTCTTGTAACTGTTATTTGCACTGTCTTTAGAGCGGACCTGTTTACATTTCACTGCCAGTTGTATATTCTGTATATAACTGTGTATGTGACAAATAAAACTCTTGAATCTTGAATCATCTTGAATCTAGTACACAGATAATCATTGACTTACCTGCTCACAGCGCAAGTAGACTTCATTCATGCCCTCTGGCCCGGGTATCAGCAACCTGATACAAAACTTCTGCCCAGCAACACTTACATCAGGGGCCACCTCGCAACCTGTGTTGATGAAAGACTTGTTGTGCGCCTGTGTAATGTGTACATACATGTTTTAATAGATGAGTGTGTGATCACCTTTAAGGTTCATCTGTTGAATTGGTTCTTTACAGCTTTCCTCTTTGCTCTTGTAGTAGGAGATGGTCGTATCCTTAAATGTAAACCAGTATTGTTTATATCCTTTCAGTGTCAGCCTCTTTGGTCTGAGAGAAGGTGAAACCACAGGGATATTAGTCATAAAATGTGAGGGTTGCACTTTTCACTATACACATAGTGAATATAGACTGTGTCAAGGAAGGAAAACTTCCTTGGATGCGGGAGGAGGAAAAAAATCAGCTGGCTACATAATTTAAACATAATATCAAACGTATTTAGCTATGTTACTATATTGTTAGAACTGTAAGAATTGTGTGTCTTTGAATTTGAGTTTCCCACAAAATATCTGAGGTGTGTATGTTGGAGGGGTTTGGGATTTGTTTTTTACCTGAATATTTTCAAGTAGTCATGTAGTTCTGGTGCTGTCATTGTTTCCTGTATGGACATTTGAGATGTTAGAGATGACCATGTAAGTGACTGAGTGACTATCACAAAAATAGTGCTTTTGGGCTGGTTCGAAACATCAAATTACAACTCAAATCTCATCATATTTTATTCATCATAAATAAATAAAACCACACTGGTGAAGCAAGTCAACCATAAAATACAAGGAGGTTGTAACTTAAAGGTTGTATTCTCATGACAAGAGTATTCAAACATATTTAATGACACGTTTTCACATCTGTTTTATGTTATTTAATACAGTTCATTTCCCATTGTAGTTGTTTCATAGATGTATCTTAATTTTAATTTTTTTCTAATAATGGTTTTATGCTTAAATTATGTTTTTATTTTATGTTAAGTTATTGTAAGGACTTGGGTTTGATCACTGTCTTCTTTACCATTTCTTAGCTTTGGTTTAGTTTTCCTTTCTCTCCTGGTGGCACAACACAGCTGATTCTCATCACCTGTTCTTGCTTCTCTTATTATTAGTTGTTCAATATCTGCTTGCTCTGTGCTTCTCCAGTGCTAGAGCGTTTTGTGTACTTCTCTGGCGCTTATCCTGATCCCGTCGGCCTGTCTGCCCATTCTCCCATCTTTCAGGCCCTGTTTACACCTGTTATTAAGATGTGTTTCGATCATATCACAAGACGAGGGAGGCGCATATCCGTCTACATCTGGTCTCTTTTGTCCACTTTCAGTCACTTCTGTCCTAAATTTTTTGAGGGTAGGGTCTATGGGTAAATGTGGGCTTTTTCAGATCTTTCAAACTAATGGACAAAATAAGCTTGCGCAATTTACATATGAACAAGACAGGAGACGACAGAAAAAAACACGGAGAGCATCTTTAGTTTCTGCTCTGACTGACCTGAGACCACACTAAACGCTGTGAGTGTGTGTTAGAAATCAGGAATGTTGTGTGCTTGGGGCGTTTTTTATCTTCAAACTTCAAACTAAACTTGGGTCTCTAGCCGTCAAAGTTTAAATCCCATCTGTCAAGCGCGCTTCCCATAATGTTTACGCATTAGGTCAGTAGGCAGAGAGTAGGCGGCCTTTTGTGTCTGTTTGAACACATTTGACCACATTAGGGATTACACTACGAAAGCAATCCGGTCGAGCGCGTTTTCAACTACCTCTGAAAGTGGTCGAAAGTGGACAAGCTCAAAAAATGCAGACTGATCTCATGAAATGGCGTATATATGACACGCCAATTTGTATGCCATTTTGGCGTTCTATTAAGACACATAATCGCTTTTTAGCGTGTTTATCAACGCCGTTTCATTCTATCCCCCTACACTACCACTTCCCCATCACACACACACACACATACACACACACACTGCCCCTGCCCTTTAACCTACCCGTCACAAGAAACATTCTGCATTTTTACATAAAAAAAAAAACCTAATGTAGAATGTTTATAAATCCATTAAAATTAAGGACACACACACGCACATAATGGTTCGTTTCGGCTTAGACATTCACGCGGAATCATACAGCGTAGACATACACACGGATAGCTCAAAATGCGTACAGATAACACGCCATTTGACTTTAGAAAGTAGCGTGTATGTTTACGCTAAGTTATGATGAAAAATGTTTTTAGTATTTAGCACCGTCCACCTGTGATCCGATCAACCAAAATGCAGAAGTAAACAGGGCCTCAGTCTGTTATCACAAGCTCATGCTGTGTCTCTGCTCAGTTTGCCTGGTGGTATCCTGGTCTCCTGCCTGTCCTGCCCTGTGTCATCCTTTGATCATCCCTTGGATTCGGTTGGACTGGTGGATTGTTTTGTGGTATGGATCTCTGCCTAGTTATGACTCTTCCCGTTTCGGACTCTTTCCGGCTCCATGGCCCGCTTCGACTCTCTTTCATTCCTTTTCCCAGCTGGCTGGAGCTTGGCAGCCCGCTGTTAGTTTTGTTTTCAAGTGACTTCCAATAAAGTTTCTTAACAGTATCTCTCTGCTTTTGGGTCTTCTCTCCCAGAATGGATTTCACACTCTGGCCAGTATGGACCCAGCTGAGGGATCTTCTGCCCACTCTGCTGTGGAATTCCATGCTGGGCCGTAATGAGGAGGAGATTACTTCTGCACACCTGACTGTTGATACTCTGGTTTATGTGTGCGCCGAGCTCTTAGGCCAGCCCCTCCGACTCCATCTCGAACAGGATTTTGGGCCACCAAATGCCACCGCCAATCTTCCCTCACATGAGCATTGGATTAACAACTCCTGTTTATTCTGGTGAGCCTGCTGGTCAGTCCTATCTTATTATCTGCAGATGGTCTTCAGTCAGTCCCCAGGTGCCTCTCTTACCCCCCACATGACTGTGCCATCTATCTTCTCCCAGGTACTTGAGTGCATCTCTAGCCAATATCATCTGTCACTCTGTCAATGTACCTGGATGATATTCTCATCCTTCGCTCTCTCTCCATGTGCACACCCAGCACGTCAGATGGGTGTTCCAGAGGCTGTTGGAAGTACTCATTCTGTTCATGGGTGAATCACTTCTCCAGGATGGCCTACTTCATTACTTTTCTAAAACTCCCGTATGCTACAGCAGTGGTTCTTAACTCTGGTCATGTGGACCCACAGAACTGCACAGAACTATCACAAAGCTTTTGAACATTTCCCTCGTAGTTGCCCAAGAAACGCAAATATAGTTAATTTAACACACACAATGTCAATATAGAAGGACATTTTGTGAAATGCTTTCCGTGTTTGCACTGGGTGCTATTACGCCACTTCTAAAAAAGTACAGAATTTCTGGATAAAAACACATGAAAAAAGAAGCAGAAACAAGCAAAAAGACCATTGCTTTTGCACATTGTATTCTTTAAAAAATTAGATTTTCTCAGCTTTCTTTTGATATATTGCATGTTCAGATATTCATACGACTAAATATCCTGACAGCCATGAAAATTTTGTGAAAACTATCAAAAATGCTGGTGGTGGTTGGCAACTTTTATATTAAAAAAACCTCAAGCTCAAAAGAGTCAAAATATTGAAATAAAAGTTATTTTAGCTAGTCTGTAGAAGCCAGAAGAAGATTGTAGAAGAAAATGTTAGGATGCAATTGGTTTGGTGCAGTCTTGTCCTTTTGGTTTGCATTTATTTTTTTGTGAATATGTAAAAATGTGCCTGGTCTCTACAAGCTTTGCTAAAGGTTTTGTTGAAGGGGTGTGTATATGTCATGAAACTGACCAGCATGTCATCTGCACTGCTCTCTCCTTCCATTTTCACCTCCAGGCACTGTAGAGCTGAATCTAGATCGTCCATAGCCGGACAAGATGCCACAAACTGCTCTGTTAGAGACACTTTCCCAATGTGGTACTGATGTCATCACACATACAAGATCACAAAAACATAACTTTCACTTAAGCTTCAGTTGTGTTCAGATAGATCATTGTTCATGTGTATGATAAACTGATATCTGCTCTCCATCCCCTATACCTGTAAGGCAGCAAAGACCATCATCTCCTCTTCAGTGCATTCAATGTCCTCCAGCAGGATGGCCCACCTCGCCTGCTCATACAGCTGTGTCAGACGCACCGCATCAATCTGCGGTACATTCATTTTTCATTTTCATGGGAGAGAAAGATAAGACAAAAGAAACAATATTTAGATTTTACTGTTTATAAAAAGATTGCTGTTTTTACTGTCTGTAAGATTATGCATTTTATGAAAAATACTATTTAAAAAAACAATGTACATATTTGAGGTTGTGACATCAAATTAGTTATATATAAAAAAATTGTCCTACCACTTGCGTAAGTTGAATATGGAAGGTTGTCTGGTGGAAGCTAGATATTTTACTTTATAAAGTTTTAAATATGGATATTTACACAAACCCATCACTTTGCTTCAGAAGGCCTTTATTAACCCCCCGAAGCCGTGTGGAGCGCTTTTATAATGAATGGATGCACTTTTTTGGGCTTTAAATTTTTGACTGCCATTCACTGCCATTATTAAGCTTTTTTTTAATATAACTCTGCTTGTATTCGTCTGAAAGAAGAACGTCATATACACTTAGGATGGCTTGAGGGTGAGTAAACTAAGTGATAATTTTCATTTTTGGGTGAACTGTCCCTTTAAGGCTGATATTTTCTAATTTTGCACTTATCTGTACATTTTTGGCTAAACACTAGACTAAACAATACATGTAACAAAAAAAGTCAAGAAAAACCTTAAATACTAAAAACATAACTCTGCTTTCTAATTGAGAAACACATCAAGAACAGACTGATGGCGTCATGCCTACCTGTGGTATGATGTCGTGAAAGCTGTAGTATTTGAAACGCAGTAGGAGTTTATCATTTTCTTTGAGTCCCTGTTGTAGGAGAGAACGGGACGAATCCAACCACCTAAGCAGAGATTATATTACCATTACAGCATCTTCTCAGTGATTTTTACAGCAATGCATCATATGCAACTGTAGCTGGGGTCATGTATGCACTGGTAAAATCCTAACTGTCTAACTGTGTGATGGTATCACACTGATGAATGGAATGAATAAATGCAAAATTCATGTATCATGGTATTTACATGTAACCAATACTGGTTACTGCCATGGTAAATGTCCAGAAAATATTATACTACCATTGGACCATTATTGCTTATAGAGGGTATGCATTGATGTCACGCCAGAAAACGCCCCCTCAGCCAGACTGAGTGGCAGAAGAGCTGCTGCATGAATGGATTTAAGTAAAGCAAACGATTGTCAGTTTAAACTAAAGGTTGGACTCGATATAGTGTCCCTCACAACTTACCAAAGATCCAGTGATCCATGGAGATTGACGTGGAGCTATGAATCGTGTAAAAATTTGTATTCGCCTGATTTTGATGCCGGGGAAATACATATAGCACAATTGCCTGTGAACGATTTATATAAATACAATATAGGAAGGTCTATATCCAGGAGATCACTTCAATATATCGTAATTTCATCCAGCCCTATAACTTTTGTCAGTGTTTATTTAAAAACAGTTATACAGAATATAAGATGGTAAATATTTAATTGATGAGTTGTCAATACAATATATAACAATACAATATATAGGATATAATTTTTACTGCCTGTTTCTGTGAATTTCAGTGATCCATTTGCTTTTCTGTAGCTTTCCGCAGTCTGTAAAAATATTTATTTCAAAATCTGTTAGTACAGTCAATCTCAAAGCTCTTTCCCGTTCTAGATGTGTTTTGTGTGTTTTTTGTGGCATTCATGCTGGAAACCAATACGCCGTTCAGTCTTTTTGCCACTCAGTGGGCGTAACCGCATTCACTCCGGCCGACGGTGACGTCACACGCATAGTTGCATACCCTCCATAGTAAAACAGTGAGCAGTCTGGAGAATGTACAGTGGATTCAGAAATTATTCAGACCACTTTATTTTCTCACTATTTGTTATGTTGCAACCTAATGCCATAATGTTTTCCGAAAAGCGATGCACAGATCTGGGGCTAAAAAAATTCTGCTGCATTAGTTTCCCAAAAACACAGTGACTTCCATAATTCTTAATAGAAGAAGTTCAGAGCAACTTGGACTCTTCTTAGTACTGGCCACCCAGCCAAACTGCCAAAGGCGCTAAATATTTGTTCAAATTATATCTTTACGATACATTTGCAAAGTTATCACAAATCCGTTTTTGCTTTGTCATTATGGGGTATAGAGTGTTTTAGCATAAGGCTGCACAAAACAATATCCGGTATTTTATTGAATTTAGTGGCCCTGTATACTGCATGTTGTCTTATGTGTATTACCCTACCTGCCGTTAATTTGTGCTTTCTCCATTATATTAGTTGTCCGGTAAATTTTAGCAATGGTCTCTGGAGCTGGGGCAGGCTGACTGACTGCCAGCATCTTGTAGACAGCCTCAGTTTCAGGTGATTCAGCATAGAAAGCAGGCATGCTATTGGCAAGCTTCAGGATGGTGCCTGTAATTGCACAAATTAGCAAATATCTTTAAACATTTTAGAGCAGCTTTACATGAACTTTACTTGTGTTAAGAAATAAATTGTGTGCAGGCATTATATTCATGCTTGTGAAAAGCAATATACACATACAAATAAAATATTTTGTCTTTTTTTTTTTTTCACTGCAAGTTCCTGGCACCAAGACTAAATCCTTGTGTATGTTTTTGTAACCACTTGGAAATAAAGGTCATTCTGTTTCCATTTCTGCTTCCAGCATCAGTTACGTATGGCTAAATAAGTTGGGTATTATGTTTATGTGTATTGGTTTGGAATTAATATTTTCTGTATAAATATTGCTCACTTGAAGGAAGTGGTGCGCATGTGATGTCATACACCTCTTCCTCGATATCTTTATCTTTCTTTTTCTTTTTCCCTTCTGCTGGCCAAAGTAGGGAGAGTTCCTCTGGGTGGCGAATGTCTAAAGGAGAGAAAACAAAGTCAGATTTTTTTTTTCAGAATTTTTCATTTTCAGAAATGTTGAAGCACCCTTAAATCTATTCTCTAAAAAGTTTAAATAAAAGTTTGGTCTGTCACTGATCAATCCCAGTAGCTGCCTTTGCTATGTTTCACCCGTTTCACTTGGAAAGGGCCTCACAACCGAAAGGGCCTTCGTCCACTTTCGCTCAAAAAAGCCCCCATCACGGAAATGAATGGGGGCTTGGGAGAAAAGTGCCACCCAAAAATATATAAGGCAAAAAAGTCCCTGTATGATATGCAAGTGCTGTTTAACTGTTTAACTGAATATCAGCACAATTGCAAATGTGATAGCCTATTGATTTCATACAACAGTTCAATAAACAAGAAGTTAATGTTAGGTGACTTTCACTTTTTAAATTTAGAACCTTGTCTGTTATTGCTCCATTTCACACTTCCGTTGCTTGTCTCTGAACAACTGAATGAGTCTGAGTTTTGAAGGAATCGTTCGACTGGATGATTGAATGACTCGCTCGTAAAGACAATGATTTGCCATCTCTTACTGGCAGTTTTAGTTTCATTACTTTTGTTTTTTTCCATTGTTTCAATTTCTATATTTATATCTCGAACCTGCAGCTGATAAATTCATACCTGCGGCCTACCATGCAGCAAGAAATACTCTCCGCACTTGCCCAGATGTTAATTGAACAAAACGTTTTGAGATCGCTGGACATGGATAAACTTTTGCTTTTGCAGCTCTCCATTACATATTTGCTGAATGTTTAGGATCCAATTCTGTCTATAATCTAATTGTCATTTAGCAACAGTCATTTAGTCATCCTATTATTATTAATATGACATTCTAATATCGATCTAGTTTTGTGCAAAGTGTCTCATAGGCCACTAGCCAAGGGCGAAAGTACAGAATAACGTTAAAGCATATCTTTCAACACAGTCAAGTGTATTGAGTGTGATTGTTTTAACCATGTAAAACAGCAGTGCGTTACCCCACATACGCACGAAAAGAGCGGAAGCAGCCGACTGCAGCATAAGCTGTTTCGCACAGGTCTCTCTCATTAGTATTCGCTCCCAAGGGCTCTTGGCACGTCCTGCTTCATAATAAAAAGTTTAATACATTTGCTAATTTTTGAACATGATTTCGACCCGATTCCATGCTCATTCACGGATTCATCTAACTATCAAGCCTTTGTTTTGAACAAGCAGTGAAAATTACATATTGTTCCTTTAAGGTTATTGGAAGAATGTTTGTTCATAATTTTGCGGAAACCTTTCCAGAACGTTAGCCAAGGTTCTGAGAACGTTCCCTATAAGATGGGTATAGATGAACTCAAAGCCAGAAGCTAGAAGAGCTAAAACCAATCTCAACTCATCACTCACTCAGGAGCTTGCAAATGCCCATGACAGTGCGGAACACAGGGCTGGAGAAGCAGACCCTTATGCGGAGGGTGATGCCGTTGGGTATTAGCAACCGCAGGGGCTTGTGCTGGGGCGTGAGGCAGAGGCGGGCATCTGCATGAATTCCACATTTATCCAGCGTCCAGGACGGTTTCAGCAACCACTGCTGCTTCTGTTCCCACCACAGAGCATGATCGGACCAATCCTGCTTTATTTCTACAGAAGAGAAGAAAAGTCTGTCATTTCCCTCATCTTGTTTCAAACACATATGGTTTTATGTATTTCATGGAACTCAAACGAAGATGAAGAATGTCTCCAAAAAATGAGAGCATTTGGTGATGTCAAATGTATGATGTTTGAATATGTGAAAACATTAATGGTGTCTTTGTTACAGTGTAATTATACATGTAAGTACTGGGTAATATTAATTAACAACATGTACTTACTATAAGGTTAGGAGGGGGGATTGGTTTAGAGTTAGTTGCATGTAATTATATGACTATAGTAAGTAGGCTACATGTAATGTATAACAAGGACACTGTAGAATAAGGGGGGGGGTTAAAATTGGGGGCTAACGCTATATTATGCATTCTGACTTATTTACACTGTTAAACAGTTGGATAAAAAAAAAAATGAGTTGGACGTATGACAGAGTATTTTTGTGTCAAATACACTCCTTCAGGATTCAAACACATTTCGGAAAGTTTTTTTTTGAGTATGGCCCTGTATGACGTCATAAAGGCGGATTTTTTTCGGAGCAGCAACGGAGTTCTGCAAGTGTGTCTGTTTGTTTCCTATCACGAGTCGAAACATGAGTAAAACTGCATCAAATGTCTGTTTTGTTGGTAATTGCATAAGTGCATTTAATGTAAACAACATGAACGTATAGTGAATCGAAAGTTATCCAGGGATAATGCCATGATGCATTGTATGTATGTGTGTGTGTGTGTGTGTGTGTGTGTGTGTGTGTGTGTGTGTGTGACTCCTTAGGCCCGGCCACTTCACGCCTGCACAAGCTCAGCTGCTTTCGGAAAAAGAATCGGTACAGTGTATCTGTCTTTTATAAATCTGATAAAACTAAAGACTCTTCGGAGATATGAAGGATACTCTATGGATACTCAAGAGTAATCTCAAGAACATGAGATTGGCAGAAACTGTGTGTGTGTTATGTACCCTTTAAATATATTATTTTGTGTTCCACAGAAGACAGAAGTGCAAACAGGTTTGGAACAACATGATGGATGAGTAAATAGTAAATAATGGGATATATTGGGTCAGCTGTTTCTTTAATAATGACAATTTTTCAATCTGTTTCTCACACAAAGCTACTGTACTGCTTTAGAAAATGGAATTTAGCACATGCTCATATAGACTACTTTGAACGGAGTAGCATGAAAACTGACTTGTGTCAGACTTCAATTAGGTCTCACTTCTGTGTCTGAAATCAACAATCCTTAATACCCTTAGCAATTGCAAAAACATATTTTAATAAATCAGACATCAAAAACTCACGTGACTTTTCCACAACTTTAAGGATGACTCCACCAATATGTAGATCCGAGGTGACGCTGATTTTAAGAGGTGGTGCCTCCAATCCCAGTTCCTCTACATTGACGGACAGGTCCCACACTGCCATTCTGATTTGAATAGAAATGCTATGAGATTTTGCTTCCACAATCTCATCTATTTCCCTTTTCTATAGTTTTGCAAGTAATTTGTTTAACCAGCTTTCATTTTAGCTTTAATCAGCACAATTACATACAATTCAGTAGTTGACAAATAACATTTATTTTTTTAAATCAATAATTCACAGATTTATATAAATTTAAGTATATATATATATATATATATATATATATATATATATATATATATATATATATATATATATATATATATATATATATATATATATATATATATATATATATATATATATATGTGTATGTATGTATGAACACTTCCAATGCAAAAGCCTCTAAAAGCCACCTGGGTCCAAAATGAGATAATAATGAGTGAATGCTCTCTGCACAGTATACGTTCATTAAATACTTTCACTTCAAACCCGCTAAATCCCAGGCTCGGTACTTGGGTAGAAACCTATACATTAAGGAGCCTGACAAGAATGACAGACTTAGAGGCTTTTGCATCTGAAGTCTTTGAAGACTTCAGATGCAAAAGCCTCTAAGTCCGTCCTTCTTGTCAGGCTCCTATATATACAGGTCCTTCTAAAAAAATTAGCATATTGTGATAAAAGTACATTATTTTCCATAATGTAATGATAAAATTGAACTTTCATATAATTTAGATTCATTGCACACATATTTCAGGTCTTTTATTGTTTTAATACTGATGATTTTGGCATACAGCTCATGAAAACCCAAAATTCCAATCTCAAAAAATTAGCATATTTCATCCGACCAATAAAAGTGTTTTTAATACAAAAAAAGTCAACCTTCAAATAATTATGTTCAGTTATGCACTCAATACTTGGTGGGGAATCCTTTTGCAGAAATGACTGCTTCAATGCGGCGTGGCATGGAGGCAATCAGCCTGTGGCACTGCTGAGGTGTTATGGAGGCCCAGGATGCTTCGATAGCGGCCTTAAGCTCATCCAGAGTGTTGGGTCTTGCATCTCTCAACTTTCTCTTCACAATATCCCACAGATTCTCTATGGGGTTCAGGTCAGGAGAGTTGGCAGGCCAATTGAGCACAGTAATACCATGGTCAGTAAACCATTTACCAGTGGTTTTGGCACTGTGAGCAGGTGCCAGGTCGTGCTGAAAAACGAAATCTTCATCTCCAAAAAGCTTTTCAGCAGATGGAAGCATGAAGTGCTCCAAAATCTCCTGATAGCAAGCTGCATTGACCCTGCCCTTGATAAAACACAGTGGACCAACACCAGCAGCTGACATGGCACCCCAGACCATCACTGACTGTGGGTACTTGACACTGGACTTCAGGCATTTTGGCATTTCCTTCTCTCCAGTCTTCCTCCAGAATCTGGCACCTTGATTTCCGAATGACATGCAAAATTGGGGCGACAGTCCAGTGCTGCTTCTCTGTAGCCCAGGTCAGGCGCTTCTGCCGCTGTTTCTGGTTCAAAAGTGGCTTGACCTGGGGAATGCGGCACCTGTAGCCCATTTCCTGCACACCCCTGTGCAAGGTGGCTCTGGATAATTCTACTCCAGACTCAGTCCACTGCTTCCGCAGGTCCACCAAGATCTGGAATCGGTCCTTCTCCACAATCTTCCTCAGGGTCCGGTCACCTCCTCTCGTTGTGCAGTGTTTTTTGCCACACTTTTTCCTTCCCACAGACTTCCCACTGAGGTGCCTTGATACAGCACTATGGGAACAGCCTATTCGTTCAGAAATGTCTTTCTGTGTCTTACCCTCTCGCTTGAGGGTGTCAATGATGGCCTTCTGGACAGCAGTCAGGTCGGCAGTCTTACCCATGATTGCGGTTTTGAGTAATGAACCAGGCTGGGAGTTTTTAAAAGCCTCAGGAATCTTTTGCAGGTGTTTAGAGTTAATTAGTTGATTCAGATGATTAGGTTAATAGCTCGTTTAGAGAACCTTTTCATGATATGCTAATTTTTTGAGATAGGAATTTGGGGTTTTCATGAGCTGTATGCCAAAATCATCAGTATTAAAACAATAAAAGACCTGAAATATTTCAGTTGGTGTGCAATGAATCTAAAATATATTAAAGTTTAATTTTTATCATTACATTTGGGAAAATAATGAACTTTTATCACAATATGCTAATTTTTTTTGAAGGACCTGTATATATATAGACTTGTGTGAAAGTACTTTGCATAAAGGCTTTTTTTAACTTTCTCAGCACTCTTGTTCTTCTCTAAAATTGACTTGATAGTTTTATTCTGTGTGCAAAGATATAAAGTCAACTTTACATAATTTAAAGTTACATCATTTTCAAAAAACATTAATCAGTTAGAAAGATAAATTAAATAAACATGCAGTGTGAATTTAATGTGATCAATGCCCTTTGTTATTCCGTTCAATATACACACACACAAGATCTACAAAAATATAAAAAAACATCTAACTTTGGTTAATGTAGCAGGGTGCACCACTTGACACTTAGATATTTAAAAAAGCGAAAACAAAGGCACTTTAGAAATCATCATGACACAAAACAAACGTAGCATGTCTACGGAACACATCTAGGCCTGAAGGCCCACCCCTCTCTTCGTTTCTAAACCTCACAACAGCCGTCCGTCACACAAAACATCCCCCTTTCCCTTCGGTTTAATTTTTTCCTTTTCTTTCTTACCTCGTATGGTTGTGGTTCCAAAAATGTTAAGCGATGGACAGGCTACGCCCTTGGTCTCTAGCACCTTCTATCAAAAGAACTCTCAAGAACTTCTGAGACATGTGCTGTCACTTCCTCCCTCCTCTCTTTCTGTCGTTTTCTGCTGAGGTTTCACCCCGTCTGTGCGAGTGAATAGCTGTTCTCTTTTTTAGACTGATTTCTTAAGGGTTCAGCTGACAATAAAAAGGTTTCTCTTCCTCTTCCTGTGATGGAGACTGGAGATGCTCTTCTAAAATGGAACAAAGCCATTTATTAGTATCCTTTCTGCACTCAAATTCATATTGATATAACGATCCAATTTGGCTTCATTTGTTAACTACATTAGTCAACATGAACTAACAATGAACAATACTTCTATAAAATGTATTATTCTTAGTTAATGCTAATCTTAACATTTACTAATACATTTTTTTAATATCAAAAGTGTTAATGCAATGTGAACTAATAGCATAAATATTTGTATTAACTAACATTTACAAAGGTTAATAAATGCTGCAAAAATATTAATGTTAATGCATTAACTAATGCTAAACAATGAGACCTTATTGTAAAGTGTCACCAATATAACTCACATGTCAATGGGATCTTGAAAACTTCTGCTCCCCCATAGTTTAATAAATTTGACTTTTTGAAGATTACTGCACTTATACAGTTAACTATAGTGCTCCCTGCTGGGTAGATTTTGAAGCACTGCAATAAAAATAGATGATCAGATTAATGCTGGTTTCACTTTGAATGTGCACTATTTTTTCTACTTCAACAGTGAGATGAGATGACATGACAATGATTTGCAATGCGAGTTAATAAACAATCATGGAACCATGTCAATAGCTATAAAAGCACCACTTTGGTTGTATCAATTGTTTAAGAAGACGAATAAGCGAAATTTTAGATAAATAAGTAAATAAATACTGTACCTTTAAAGGTCTGTTCAGATGATTGTACACAGATGCAGCCATGACAACTTGTCATAACAGCGGATGGACAAATAAATAATGTGTTTTTGTTTTGTTTTTACTCCCGGTGATTCTTCGGAGGTTTGACGTGAATGAATGATTTGTTTTCTCACTAGTTGTGACAACAAACCTTCAGCTATTTCTCTGTGTACTGATATGATGTGACGCACAGGCGAATGACATGGAATTTCCCGCGAAATCCTTCCCGAAAGCTCTTAAAATGTAAATCGCTATAGTGCCATTAACCCTTTTATGAAATGAATTATGACAACCTCAGTCAGGATTTTTTGCTCTGTAATGTAATATTTTTACACATATTTTTCAAAGAGATTGTTATGCATTCATGTTTTGTTTTTTGTTTTTTTGTTGTTGTTTTTTATCACTGAATTACTCATAATAACAGCAATATTGTTTGTATTTAACAAAATCTAAAATGAGCAGTGTTGGAAATTACAAATTACATTCTAATAACACAAATAGGCCTACATTTATTTACAGTCAAAAAGAGTTACTGCAGATTAAGTATTTTCAAAAACAACAGTACTATGAATTGTAGCTGAAATATAGTGATGCATGATGTCCAATTTAGCGGACAGATGATTCAGATGATTCCTCACCATCTAAAATCAATACTTGGAAAGCTTAACGGTGTTATGACTCCTCAGATTTTGCTTGATGCTACAACTTTTTTGTGTTTTTTCTTTTTTTCCTGCAGTCTCCAAGGATAGAAGGATGGATATTCCGTAGCAACATTTCTTCCTGGCCATCGGCCATCTTTGTTTGGAGGAGGGAATCGACATACAACGGCTTGCCTCTTGATGGCAATGTAGGATGAGGCACTAAGAGTCCACTGTAGAGGTTGATGTGCAACTATGCAAAACCCATGCAATATACAAGAAAATGCTTTTTGAATATCTGTCCACTGTAATGACCTATATATGATATGCATGAAAGGGTTAATAACAATAACATTCACCAAGTTAAAAAGCTTTCATTGTCCTAAATGTAATTTACCAATTTACCTAAATCAAATTTGTAGCTTCTAGAATTCAGTCATTTCACACTGAACACATATTGTGGGGTACGTCATTCCAAACTTTTTATTCTGGTTATTTACTGTACTGTATTGTTTTATAGGTCAACCTGGCATTCACGTATACACTGATGGGCCAAAACATTATGACCAGTCACAGGTAAAGCCAAATATCATCTCATGACCACATATTAAGGACTAGATTAGATGGTGAGCAAACAATTAGTTATTGTGCTTAACGTGTTGGATACAGGAATGAAGATCTGAGTGACCACAGGTGTGTGGTCTCATTGTCCAGAAGAATCTTCTAGTGTGTGAGTTTGGAGGATTATAATGCTAAAAATCGGTTCGAAACTGCCCTTATGTCTGTGGTCTCCCAGTGTTTTAAAATTGGTTAAGATTTGAAAATTGTCTAGTGTTCCGGGTATAAGAGGCCACTGACCAATCAGAATGCCTATGATGACCCCTGTCCACAGTTGAAAGCACCTATAATGGGCATGTGAGCATCGGAACTGGACTTTGAGAGCAGTGGAAGGTCGACTGGTCTGATGAGTCCCGTTTTCCATCACATTAACCTGTGAACCGTTAACCTGCAGAAGCCATAGCATCCAGATACACAGTGGAACGACGACAAGTCTGTGGAGGGAGTGTTCTGCTGGGAAAACCTGGGTCCGGCCTTTCACGTGTAATGTAACTTTGACACATGCCACCTACCTACAGGTGCTGGTCATATAATTAGAATATCATCAAAAAGTTGATTTATTTCACTAATTCCATTCAAAACGTAAAACTTGTATATTATATACATTCATTACACACAGACTGATATATTTCAAATATTTGTTTCTTTAAATTTTGATTGTTATAACTGACAACTAAGGAAAATCCCAAATTCAGTATCTCAGAAAATTAGAATATTGTGAAAAGGTTCAATATTGAAGACACCTGGTGCCACACTCCAATCAGCCAATTAACTCAAAACACCTGCAAAGGCCTTTAAATGGTCTCTCAGTCTAGTTCTGCAGGCTACACAATCATGGGAAAGACTGCTGACTTAACAGTTGTCCAAAAGATGACCATTGACACCTTGCACAAGGAGAGCAAGACACAAAAGGTCATTGCAAAAGAGGCTGGCTGTTCACAGAGCTGTTCCAAGCACATTAATAGAGAGGAGAAAGGGAAGGAAAAGATGTGGTCGAAAAAAAAAACTGTACAAGCAATAGGGATAACCGCACCCTGGAGAGGATTGTGAAACAAAACCCATCCAAAAATGTGTGGGAGATTCAAAAAGAGTGGACTGTAGCTGGAGTCAGTGCTTCAAGAACCACTACGCACAGACGTATGCAAGACATGGTTTCAGCTGTCGCATTCCTTGAGTCAAGCCACTCTTGAACAACAGACAGCTTCAGAAGCGTCTCACCTAGGCTAAAGACAAAAAGGACTGGACTGCTGCTGAGTCCAAAGTTATGTTCTCTGATGAAAGTAAATTTTGCATTTCCTTTGGAAATCAGTGTCCCGGAGTCTGGAGGGAGAGAGGAGAGGCACACAATCCACGTTGCTTGAGGTCCAGTGTAAAGTCTCCACAGTCAGTGATGGTTTGGGGTGCCATGTCATCTGCTGGTGTTGGTCCACTGTGTTTTCTGAGGTCCAAGGTCAACGCAGCCATATACCAGGAAGTTTTAGAGCACGTCATGCTTCCTGCTGCTGACCAACTTTATGGAGATGAAGATTTCATTTTCCAACAGGACTTGGCACCTGCACACAGTGCCAAAGCAACTAGTACCTGGTTTAAGGACCATGGTATCCATGTTCTTAGTTGGCCAGCAAACTCGCCTGACCTTAACCCCATAGAAAATACAGTATTGTTCAAAATAATAGCAGTACAATGTGACTAACCAGAATAATCAAGGTTTTTAGTATATTTTTTATTGCTACGTGGCAAACAAGTTACCAGTAGGTTCAGTAGATAGGTTCAGTAGATTCTCAGAAAACAAACAAGACCCAGCATTCATGATATGCACGCTCTTAAGGCTGTGCAATTGGGGTATTAGTTGAAAGGGGTGTGTTCAAAAAAATAGCAGTGTCTACCTTTGACTGTACAAACTCAAAACTATTTCGTACAAACATTTTTTTTTTCTGGGATTTAGCAATCCTGTGAATCACTAAACTAATATTTAGTTGTATGACCACAGTTTTTTTAAAACTGCTTGACATCTGTGTGGCATGGAGTCAACCAACTTGTGGCACCTCTCAGCTGTTATTACACTCCATGATTCTTTAACAACATTCCACAATTCATTCACATTTCTTGGTTTTGCTTCAGAAACAGCATTTTTGATATCACCCCACAAGTTCTCAATTGGATTAAGGTCTGGAGATTGGGCTGGCCACTCCATAACATTAATTTTGTTGGTTTGGAACCAAGACTTTGCCCGTTGTGTTTTGGGTCATTGTCTTGTTGAAACAACCATTTCAAGGGCATGTCCTCTTCAGCATAGGGCAACATGACCTCTTCAAGTATTTTAACATATGCAAACTGATCCATGATCCCTGGTATGGTATAAATAGGCCCAACACCATAGTAGGAGAAACATGCCCATGATGCTTGCACCTCCATGCTTCACTGTCTTCACTGTGTACTGTGGCTTGAATTCAGAGTTTGGGGGTCGTCTCACAAACTGCCTGTGGCCCTTTGACCCAAAAAGAACAATTTTACTCTCATCAGTCCACAAAATGTTCCTCCATTTCTCTTTAGGCCAGTTGATGTGTTCTTTGGCAAATTGTAACCTCTTCTGCACATGCCTTTTTTTAACAGAGGGACTTTGCGGGGCATTCTTGAAAATAGATTAGCTTCACACAGACGTCTTCTAACTGTCACTGTACTTACAGGTAACTCCAGACTGTCTTTGATCATCCTGGAGGTGATCATTGGCTGAGCCTTTGCCATTCTGGTTATTCTTCTATCCATTTTGATGGTTGTCTTCCGTTTTCTTCCACGTCTCTCTGGTTTTGCTCTCCATTTTAAGGCATTGGAGATCATTTTAGCTGAACAGCCTATCATTTTTGCACCTCTTTATAGGTTTTCCCCTCTCCAATCAACTTTTTAATCAAAGTACGCTGTTCTTCTGAACAATGTCTTGAACGACCCATTTTCCTCAGCTTACAAATGCATGTTCAACAAGTGTTGGCTTCATCCTTAAATAGGGGCCACCTGATTCACACCTGTTTCTTCACAAAATTGATGACCTCAGTGATTGAATGCCACACTGCTATTTTTTGAACACACCCTTTCAACTAATTGCCCAATTGCACAGCCTTAAGAGCGTGCATATCATGAATGCTGGGTCTCATTTGTTTTCTGAGAATCTACTGAACCTACTGGTAACTTGTTTGCCACGTAGCAATAAAAAATATACTAAAAACCTTGATTATTCTGGTTAGTCACATTGTACTGCTATTATTTTGAACAATACTGTATATGGGGTATTGTGAAGAGGAAGATGGGATATGCCAGACCCAACAAAGCAGAAGAGCTGAAGGCAACTATCAGGGCAACTTTTCCTTAGTTATAATCATCAAAATTAAAAGAAATTAACATTTGTAATATATCAGTCTGTGTGTAATGAATGAATATAATACACAAGTTTCACAATTTTGAATGGAATTAGAGAAATAAATAAACTTTTTGATGATATTCTAATTAAATGACCAGCACCTGTTACCATTGTTGCAGATCAGGTACACCCCTTCATGAGAATAGTGTTCCCTGGTGGAAGTCGCTTCTTTCAGCAAGATAATGCACCCTGCACACATTGTTCAGGAATGGTTTGAGGAACATGTTGAGTTTAAGGTGTTGACTTAGCCTCCAAATTTCCATGATCTCAATCCAATTGAGCATCTTTCAGATGTGCTGGACCAACAAGTTCGATCCAAGGCTGCTCCAACTCACAACCTACAGGACTCGGAAGGATCTGCTGCTAACGTCTGGGTGCCAGATACCACAGCACACTTCAGTTATCTTTGTAGACTCCATGCCTTGGAACAGCTTTGGCAGGACGGGGAGGACCAACAGCATATTAAGCATTATGTTTTGGCTTATTTATGTACTTTGTTCAAAGGCTAAGCACAATATGCATACTAAAAAAAGTTGTATGGTAGTGTAGAATTCCAAACAAACACATTGAATGCATGTTGAGTTACACAAATTTCACACAACTTCATGGATCCAGAACTTTATTAAACTGATGTTGCATTTCAATATGGTGATGCTGAAATCACAGTCAGTTAATCGATCGCAAAGTATGAACTGAAGCGAAGCAGGTGGGAGGCAATTTAGCTTGAACAAGCCCTCTGAGCTATGAACCTCTCCCCCACAGATAGAAGTGCATTATATAGTACAATAATAGCGAAGCATTCAGATTCAGAGATGGACAGATTTCTAACAGGCCTACTATGTGAAAATTAATCACTGATGGCAAGCTAATGTCATATCGCTCCCCTCTCTCCACTTCTCCTCCAAAGCAGGGGAAAAAAAACTAAACGCCCACGTACAAAAATCCTAAGAGGACAGATTCAGAATGACATATCTGCATTTAAACATTATGAAACAATACTCAGAAAGAAAAAAAACAATGGCAAATAGAGATGTAAAAAATAAATACCAAAAAAAGGGCTTTTAATATAAAGGCTCAAATCCACTCCTTTAACACTCTGATGTCACTAAGGCTAGATCTTTCTGTCCCATGAATACTGTAATACCTGAAAACCATGACTTGTACATCTGACACTAGTGAATGTAGTGTGGAGGAAAGATTGTTGCGTTTTCAATCCAATTAAGGCTTTAAAAAAAAATACATTCCTATTGGAAAGAGTGGAGGAGAAGGGTTAGGGTGCCTGTTAAATTTGGTGTTAAGTAGCAAATCATTTGTTTGGAACGCCGCCATCCTTCATATTCTTCTGTTGTTGTCCTGTAGATGGAAAATGTCCTGGTGTTCTTCTGGTTCCTTGGATCACCGAATAGCTATTAGCCCAACATCTATCAGTTTCTGAATTTTCTGAGCGATGACAGGGTTCTTTAGATGACTGGATGGACAGAAGAAAATGCAGAAGAAATATGATTTTTGTAAAAAATTATATTTGTGCAAATTCCACAAAATCAAGAACATGTCAGGGATATATAAAAAAATATATTGTTGTGCCAGTACGATTTTTTGCATTTGACATTTTCATAATTAAGTTTCCCCCTAATTCTTATTACAGTAATGCTGGATTTCTTAAAAAAATAAATCAGTAACAAATACAGTTTCCTAGTTTTTTCCTTTGGTTTTGCATATTTTAATGTCCAACCCAATTCCTATTTATTCTGTCCCTTTTATTCTTAGCTTTTATCTCTTTTCATGTGTATTTGAATGTTTACGTACAGAGACGTCCGGAAAGCATTAAAAAAAAAAGATAGAGGAAAAAAGCACCTCAAAAGTAACTCTTCTGGACTAGGGCTGTGCAGCGGCTCTTTATCTGTAACAGTCTGTATCTGTATTCAGATAAAAGTTAAACCAGTGGTCTCCTTAAGAATACTGTTTATATCGGTTCCATTCAGTTATCATTTAACAAATATGCCTTGTATAATTATTTTTTATTCAAATTATAGTTTTTTTTTTAAATATATATAATTTCTAATTGGTGCCAATAGCCTGTGTTTAGAGATACAGTGCGGTTGTGCTTTTGGAGACCTGACTTCGAGTCCTTGTTCAGGGACCTTTCCCACCTAATATAAAGTGGGGCCAAATAAATACTTAAATATCTTCCAATTTAAACAATAATGCTAAAAACAACTTTGTATCTAAGTGTAAATAAAAAATGTGTTATGTCAGTCAGGACAATCATCCACAACCTTAAATAAGAGCAGTCTGACTCTCCATAAAATAGCTGATTAAGGAACATGGAAGTTGAAAGAAAATATTCAGCAACTGAAAATTGCTATAAAAACTAGGCTATTATCATATCAAGGCTTAAAACATTTATTTAGACAAAGCAAGTAGCAAAACGTGTATGGATTCAGTATCTCAGTGGATATTACGCTTGCCAAGCTCGATTTGGCTAGTGTTTACTCATTCACTTCACACACTCATTATTGAGTAATGATTTTAGAGGTTTATGCATATTATCATGCATCCCCCTGGCTCTCCACCTGTTATCCACGAGGAGTGACTGTGTCTGCCAAATGCTTTTTTTTCTATTATTCAGGCAGAATTGGTTATCCGTTTTGCAGCCATAGCCTTTCCGAGTAAGATATTCGGCTTTGGGCACATCCCTAATTTGGACACATTATAGTGATGAGAATGTGGAGGGAAATTTTGCTTAGATTACTTTTTTTTTTTTTTTTAACCTTAATTTGTTTTGAGATTCACCAATTTAGATTTCACAAAACTACCACACTACACATTTTATACTTCTCACTAATTGGAATACACCCAGCTCAGTTCATGCAGAGATGATGCTCAATGGAATCAGGTGGGCTCGAATAGATTGTGAACCGTTCAAAAAAATTATTCAAAATATGAAATATTTGACATGTCTTACTCGCTGAGGGCCTGTGGGTCTTTCTGCATCTGCTCTAAGATCATGCGCATGGCAGGATCACTCATGATCTGCTGCACCTCTGGGTCAGACATGGCCCTCCGTTTCACATCCTCTGGACTGTCGTTACGGGTTGCGTGGCTCATCATACAGCGTTGCAGACCCTCTGTGGCCTCCTGTAGCGACGAAGAAATAGAGAAATATAATATTAGCTGTGTAGGGCCATCTTCACCAGCACAATCCTCTTAATCTCAGAGACGCATTAGTTGTGCCATCACAGAACAGAGCTTGCATACCTTCGAGTTGGAATCGAGATCCAGAGCTTTCTGGTACACATCCATTGCTTTTGAGAAGTCCTTCATGGCCTCCAGTGCCGCTCCCTTGCGTGTGTAACCCTTAACTATATAAAGTGAGTGGATAGTGTAAGGTTTTTGCAGAAAACATGCTGTCACTGCCTGGGAAGTCAAGCAAGCAAAATGTAAAGCACTTACTGAAGTTAGGGTCCAGTTTGATGCACTCCTCACAGTCCTGATAAACAGACCAAGAGTTGATGGTTAACAGAGACAGGACAGAAAGGAAAACTAGTCAACAACTAGCCGATGACCTCACTAATTCTAGAATTTCTCTTTTTTCCCTTTTTATTGACAGTGCTGTTACAAATAATGCTTTTAAAAAGTGTCATGAGCACTGTACAAAATTCCCTGTCTCGCGCATGCACGCGTCAACTTGTTCAGACTTGTTTGGTGCATGCGCAGAGAGTTTCATCTCAGCGGCTTCCAGTAACAGTTATTCAGAGTTTCCTGGCTTGTTTATTCCTCAAAAGTCTGTTTTTCTTTGTGTGGTATTGCTGTGCGTGAATAACTCCGTAAGTAATAATAGTTAGTGTCATTGTAGATGTATTTTAGAGTGTGTCATCGCGTAATTCAGTTGATTTCACCTCAGAAGAATGTGTCAACATACAATAGCGTAATGCTCACCTATTTGAATAATCATCCAGTTATTTGTTATCAACACTGTTTATTCGTTTATAGAAAATAGTTGCTTGCAATGTATGTTGATGGAAAGATGTATCAGGTCTGATCAGCATATTTACAGATGTTATACAGAGCGCACGGCAGTGCTAAAGCTGCGCGCACACTTTTGTAATCCGACACCGCTAGTTAGCAGCGACAGGCAGCGGCAGCTCCGCTCATTTTAATGCAGCTGCATTTAGCACCTATAATGTTTCAATAAGCTCGGGTTTACGGTTACATTATACAAATGTAACTCATAAGTGTAGTTATACAGTTCTTAACAGTGTATCTTCTATCATGTCATTATCATGTATATTGACCATCCTTATTTGTTCTCTCACAGAAACCACATTTATGTAGTTATCCACACAGACCTATTTATGCCTTGCCATTGGATGACTGAATAAACGCTACTTATCATCAAAGTTCACTCTGGAGTAGCTGCAGTTCTTTCTAGCCGAAGAATTAGGCCAGTTGAGTTTCAACCATCCCACTTCGCACATAATATCCCACAAATTGGTCCTTCGAGCCGGATTAAGGGACATCAGCTGCGCTATGGCTACATCCAGAGATTTCTTTGAGGGAGGACAAGAGCCAGATCCTCGTCCAAGTCGTACCGGCGGTGCCCACCTACTTGGAGGATTATGTGCTTGATTATCCACCTCCGTGTAATATTCATTCATCACCAGCAGAGGTCGCTGAAGGAATATATCATGCAAGCCAGGATCCTTATAGGGGCTATGTTACTCCTGCTCCCGCGGACAGAGACTTTGAATGTGCGAAGCTGCATAATTTAGAAGCCCGGTGGAGAGATTTAAGCAGTGAGATGAGAGAGCTTCAGATTAGAATGGACAGTGCTAGACAGGCATCTTTTGCCTCTAGATCTCCTGCTTACAGACAGTACCAGAGTCTTCCTCATGTTGAACTCAGTAACACTGGATTAGAACCCTCTGTGACTGTAGCATCATCCCCACCATATGAGGAGACACTTTACCACAAGCCCTCTACGCAGCCGCAGCCGCAACCAATCATGCAGCCACCTAATATAGTTCGTGTATCTTCCCTGCCAGAGCCACAGCCTCAGAGACCATTTGCAGAACTCAGACGATCAGACTCATGGCCTCCCACAGCTGCACCGCCTGTTCAGCCTGCCTATCCTCAGGTACAGCCACATAATCAGCCGACTCCTGTGGCACCTGCACCGGCCCGCATACAGCCACCACATCAATCAGCTGCTGTACCGCCTGCGCACACTTATTTGCAACCCCAACGTCAGTTAGCTGCTGTCCAAACTGCGCCAGCCATCATGCCGCCACATTACCAGCAGACGGTGCCAGCTCCAGTTCAGCCTGTACCAACGCAACCAGTGATGCATCCTCAACGACCTTATCAACCAATACCTCTGCCTCTACCTCCTTGGCCTGGACCACAACCACAGTATTATTATCCCGTCAATCCTATGGCACCTGGACTGATGGAAATGGCCATTGCATCCTCATATGGCATACCCAAACCAAAGCTGGCAGTCTTCTCCTCAGGGCAAGAGAGTGATTTCCTTATGCTTAAGAAGGGACTGGACAGCATCCTTGGCCCACACAGACATCTAACAGAGGACTATAAATATCAAGTGCTCTTGGATCATCTACATCTGCCCGCCGCTTACCAGGTAGCTAAAAGGTATGTCAACAGCCCATTTCCCTACACCAGTGCCATGCAGGCTCTCGAACAGAGATACGGTCAACCAAGACAGTTAATTCAGAGCGAGCTGAGAGCTATCCTCAATGCACCAGTTATTCGACCAGGTGATGCGCAAGGATTTGAGGACTTTGCTGCAGCTGTTAATACACTGGTCGGCATGTTGAACACGATGCACGGGCCCTCTAGATATGAACTGCAATGTGGCTCCCACGTTGACACTCTACTGACTAAACTGCCTGTCAGCTATAGAGACTCATTCATAGAGTACTGTCTCAACCAGCACATCATTGTGAGTGGCAGTTCCAGGACTTACACATTGCCCGAATTTGCAGAGTGGCTGGAGAGGAAGGCTCAGGCCATTCAAATATCTAGGCGTGTTACAGGGCCAGTGCATACAGAATCCTTCCGGCGAGAGCAGAAACCTCTCTCTCATCCCAAAGCCAGGGCAGCTACAATTCTCACCGGCAGTGAACAACCTAAAGCTGTTAATTTGCCCTTCAGTTCCCTTACAGACACTAAGATAGCAGTTATAGCTAAAAAGCGGGAGCGCTTCAAGCCCTTTTGTCCCTTCTGCAACAACCATGAACATTATCTCAATGCTTGTGCAGCCTTTTGCAAGTTGAACCACACACAAAGAGGAAGCTGGATTAAAGAGCACAAGAAATGCTGGAGGTGTGGACGAGGTCACGAACAAGACAGCTGCACGCTCAAGAAAACTTGCTCTACCTGTGGAGGACTCCACCTGCCCATTTTACATGAAGTTGCGGTCAAGGCAGAAAACCAAAGCATACTCACAGTGAGCACAACTACTTCTCAGGTTTACTTGGATCAGGCCAGTCATTCAGGCAGAGTGATGCTGAAAGTTGTCCCGGTAAGACTTCGCAGTGGTAAAAGGTTCCTGGACACCCATGCCGTTTTGGACGATGGATCCGAAAGAACGATCATCTTGCCAGCAGCAGTCAAGCATCTGGGCTTGAAAGGATCTGAGGAAAACTTGACTCTTCGAACAATAAGACAAGACCTTGTTCAGCTAAGAGGAACCACAGTCTCCTTCGAGGTATCTGCTCATTCACACCTAAGCGTTAAACACCAGATTCGGAACGCGTTCACAGCCGCAGATCTCAACCTTGCTGAGCAGTCATGTCCCGCGGACGCACTTAAGAGGAGATATGGACACCTCAGGGCCATTCCCTTGCAAGCATTCACTAAAGTGCAGCCTTTGCTGCTCATAGGATCAGATTATCCACAGCTGATCACACCAAACTGCCCCATCCGTATGGGACCGCTTGGTAGTCCTATAGCGGTACACACACTTCTTGGCTGGACAGTTCAAGGACCAACAACCTTTCTCCAGCAACCCTCAAGCGTAGCGTATGCCTCCACACCACATTCCTTTCTCCGATGCAAGATTTACGTCAACATGTGGAGCGGTTGTGGCAGCTTGACATACTGCCACAGAGGAATGAGAAAGAGGTAGTCCGCTCCAGGCAGGATAAATCTGCACTTGCCATGTTGGAGGAAAAATCGGTAAGGGTTACAGTTGATGGAACAACTCGCTATGCTACCCCACTACTTTATAAGCGAGACGCTGCTAAACTCCAGGCAACACCAAATGCTGTCATGGCTCTTTTAAGAGCTACAGAACGTCGCCTTGTAAAGAACCCTGACCTGGCAAACGTGTACAACAAAGAGATACACAAACTTGAGGAGGAAGGTTATGCGGTACGAATAAACAACCCAAGAAGCCAATTCCAGTAATTCATGGTACGTTCCTCACCACATTGTGCTCCACAATGACAAAGCCCGGGTCGTCTTTAACTGTTCATTCACCTACAATCAAATGAACCTGAATGACAATCTACTACCTGGTCCCACTCTTGGACCACCACTGTTGGGAGTCCTGCTCAGGTTCAGAGAGTATGCCTTTGCCATAAGTGGAGACATACGGGCCATGTTTCACCAGATCAGACTGTTACCGGAAGACCAGCCACTTCTTCGCTTTCTCTGGAGAGACATGGAAAGAGATCGTAGCCCAGACATCTATGAATGGCGAGTGTTACCATTTGGGACCACCTGTAGTCCATGCTGCGCTACTTATGCTCTCCAGAGACATGTCAGAGACAACAGTGAAGGCAATGAAGATGTGGTTGAGTCCGTTCACCAGTCTTTCTATGTGGACAATTGCTTACAGTCTCTTCAGTCTCAGCATCAAGCTAAGAAGCTCATCGACAAAATGCGAGCAGTATTAGCGACTGGTGGACATAAGGCAGTGGGCTAGCAATGTTCCCGATGTAATTGCACATCTACCCGTGAAGCCAAATCAGTAGGCTGCGAGCTGTGGCTCTCTGCAAACAAAATTGATCCGCAAGAGTCAACCCTCGGCCTCGTGTGGCACTGTTCCCAGGACACTCTAGGCTATAAGCACAGGCCTGTGTCAACAATTGGGGAAACCTCAATGAGAAGTGTCTATCGCATTCTGGCAAGCCAGTATGACCCACTAGGATACATCGTCCCTTACACCACAAGGGCCAAAATCCTAGTGCAGACACTTTGGAAGAGGGTTGGAGGTTGGGATGAGCCTCTGCCAGCTGACATCTTCTCAGAATGGCACACATGGGAAGAAGAGCTTCCTAACCTACAGAGAGTAACACTGCCCAGGTGTTACACACCTGCATGCAACAACACCATTTCCATTATCGATATGCATGTCTTCTGTGATGCCTCGGAGAAGGCATATGGCTCTGTAGCTTATTTACGGGTGGAAACGGGGGATGACATCCAAGTTGCATTCATCATGGCGAGGTCACGGGTGGCACCCAAGAAGCAACTCTCCATGCCACGCCTGGAGCTCTGTGCAGCATTGTCAGGAGCTCAGCTTGCCAAGACACTGAGCACAGAGCTTACACTTAATATCAGGCAGATAGTAATGTGGTCGATTCAACCACTGTTCTCCACTGGATACAGTCTGAGTCATGTAATTACAAAGTGTTCGTTGCCACGCGAATCGCGAAATTCAAGACCTCGTGGGTACGAGAATTGGAAATATGTGGACTCAGATAACAATCCTGCTGACGATATCACTCGCGGTAAGACACTCATATATCTGTCCCATCCCTGCAGATGGAAGCAAGGTCCAGCATTTCTGCTACAATCTTTAGACCACTGGCCAATCCACCCTTCAGTGTCAATTGAAGATTCAGAAGAACTCCGTAAATCCTCATTCTGTGGGAATATCTCAATCAGTCATGCCTCTTCACCTAATGTAGATGACTGCAACTCATGGATGACCTCATCATGACCACCTATCAGTCGCTTCATGGGCGGCAGCACCTATGTCGGCGACAGAACGCATAGAGACTGAAACGGGCTGTACTCAGACGCGTGCACAGATGGAAAGTTTTCCTGATGAAGTGCATGCCCTTAAAGCCAATAAATCTGTGCATTCAAACAGTCGATTGAGTTCCCTTGCTCCAACTTTGGATCCTCACCTTGATCTGATTAGAGTGGGTGGTAGATTACGCAAAGCTACAACACTATCAGATGAGACACTTCACCCTATTGTGTTGGCACCAGAACACCCCATAACAAAACTGTTAATTCAAGACTTTGATAACCGCTTGATGCACGCAGGTCCTGAAAGAGTTTTCGCAGAGTTAAGGCGAACCTATTGGGTTCTCAGAGGTCGACAGGTGGTAAAAAAGCACCAGAGACAATGCGCTGAGTGTAGAAAATGGCGTGGCAAACCCACTGTACCTAAAATGGCAGATCTGCCTGCTTCCCGTCTGAGGATTAACCAGCCTCCATTCTGGTCAACAGGAGTTGATTGTTTTGGTCCATATGTAATCAAAGTTGGCAGACGGCAAGAGAAGAGATGGGGCATAATATTTAAATGTCTCACTACAAGATGTGTACATATCGACTTGTTATGCAGCATGGATGCCGATTCCTTTTTACTAGCCCTCAGACGCTTCATATCAAGGAGAGGAAAGCCCTTTGAGATCATCTGCGACAGAGGCACCAACTTCAGGGGTGGAGAGCGTGAGCTCTCTGAATCCTTTGCTGAAATGGAACCATTCCTCCAAGAGCAACTAGCCAAACAAAAAATCTCCTTTCAGTTTAACCCACCTCTCGCACCGCACTTCGGAGGAAAATGGGAGAGGGAAATTAAATCTGTCAAGGCTTCGCTCCAAGTTGTTCTGAAAGATCATACTGTCTCTAAAGGAAGTCCTTACCACAGTGTTGATCGAAGTGAAAGGCATCCTAAATTCAAAACCCCTGGGGTATGTATCATCTGATATAGCGGATCCAAATCCTATTACCCCCAATTTTCTGCTTATGGGGCGGCAGGACGCTTCCCTACCTTAGGCTGTGTATGGACCTAGCAATCTACTTGGACGGCGACGCTACAGACACACCCAAGTGATCGCTGATCACTTCTGGACCCAGTTCCTCAGGAACTACCTACCCAGTCTTCAGCTTCGACAAAAGTGGCAGAACATTACACAAAACCTAGCTGTCGATCAGGTTGTATTGATTGCAGACTTTCAACTTCCCAGAGCCCAATGGCCGGTCGGTAAAGTAACCAGAGTCCTACCAAGTGACGATGGTGCAATAAGAGCCGTGGAAGTAGACATTAAAGGGAATATCTATGTCCGCCCCGTTGCTAAACTCATTGTATTGCCTGAAATGCCTAAAGATTAGTTTGCATCACTAGTATTGGACTTTTTGCGGCATTTTGGAGACTTACAAATTTCCTTCGTAAATTTGTGGGGCGGCTGTACAAAATTCCCTGTCTCGCGCATGCACGCGTCAACTTGTTCAGACTTGTTTGGTGCATGCGCAGAGAGTTTCATCTCAGCGGCTTCCAGTAACAGTTATTCAGAGTTTCCTGGCTTGTTTATTCCTCAAAAGTCTGTTTTTCTTTGTGTGGTATTGCTGTGCGTGAATAACTCCGTAAGTAATAATAGTTAGTGTCATTGTAGATGTATTTTAGAGTGTGTCATCGCGTAATTCAGTTGATTTCACCTCAGAAGAATGTGTCAACATACAATAGCGTAATGCTCACCTATTTGAATAATCATCCAGTTATTTGTTATCAACACTGTTTATTCGTTTATAGAAAATAGTTGCTTGCAATGTATGTTGATGGAAAGATGTATCAGGTCTGATCAGCATATTTACAGATGTTATACAGAGCGCACGGCAGTGCTAAAGCTGCGCGCACACTTTTGTAATCCGACACCGCTAGTTAGCAGCGACAGGCAGCGGCAGCTCCGCTCATTTTAATGCAGCTGCATTTAGCACCTATAATGTTTCAATAAGCTCGGGTTTACGGTTACATTATACAAATGTAACTCATAAGTGTAGTTATACAGTTCTTAACAGTGTATCTTCTATCATGTCATTATCATGTATATTGACCATCCTTATTTGTTCTCTCACAGAAACCACATTTATGTAGTTATCCACACAGACCTATTTATGCCTTGCCATTGGATGACTGAATAAACGCTACTTATCATCAAAGTTCACTCTGGAGTAGCTGCAGTTCTTTCTAGCCGAAGAATTAGGCCAGTTGAGTTTCAACCATCCCACTTCGCACATAATATCCCACAAGCACTACAATCTTTGAACAAAACAACACATTAACACAAAGAATAACTGTATGTCTGGGTATTTGTTGTCCATTCTTTGAATTTTCGATTTACATCATTAAATAAATCATTGCGTCTATTTGTTCATGATCAGACATACCACTGTATCTCTGCTAATTTTTCACACATATACATTTAATTTGAAGAGCACTGTAGTATATGAAATTTGTTCATAAAAAATTTAAACATGCATACTATGAACTGATCCACACTGAAGACGCTTTCATCAAAGACTATAGATATAGAAAGACAGTTCACTCCTATTAAAATATTATTAGACCTTTCAAATGTTAGGGAATGAGGGATTTCTCCCTCATTTTGAGACTTTGTTGTCATATAAGGTTAGTTTTTTTTAAATGTGCCCTCAACTGTTTATCCTCCATGGTTACATTTTAATTCATGTGTCTGTATAACGAGTGTGTTGCAAAACCTTTTTTTTTTTTTGTTCAATGTCTTATTCATCACGACTTTTGTTATTGGATGATTCAGCATCAGTGAATAAATCTTTTAAATGAATGATTTTGATGAAAAACCCTTTTTAAACGCTCACTTGTCACCACCTCCTGGCGTAACGATAAGCAATGCAATACAAACAAGCAGGGATGCACCGAATATTCGGCCACCGAAAATGGCCCAAAAGTGCATTGGCCGAAAGGCCGAAAGACTTTTATCACCGAAACAATACGGCCGAATGTTGTGATGGCGCAAACAGAAACCGCGACCTGCACGTGCTTGTCTAAACAAGCAACATGTCTGCGGTGTGGACATATGTGGTTCATCTCACATCTGATGATGCATCTATAAAATGGAAAATAATGCTTTTTTATGTTTCTGTTGATGGATACACATGCTGGCTCCTCAGTGATACACTACAACAACAGCGATAATAAAAGAAAAAACCGTCTCTCTTTGTAAACTTTGTTCAATGTATGCGATCCGTGCACTAGCTCTTAAAGGGGCAGTAGCCTTCACTGCGGTCTGTTTAATGTCAACAAAAGACAAGGACATCACTCACTAATCTTGATTGAATAGCTTTTCTAAGTTTAATAAGGATTCATCTTTAATTTAAACAGTTAAATATGCCGTTATTTTACGTTTGATTACTTTATTAAATTTCTGTACCTTTCTGCAGAGTGAGGTCAAGTTAAACATTTTTAGTTAGAATTTTATTTTATACTGTGCATTGTTGCAATGTGCTAAATAAATATTTGCATAATTTGTAATTGATTTATTATTTGAAACTTTAATATTAATTTATGCAATTGCAATGCCTTGATTTTTAGTAAAGTTACACAGTCATAGCCATAAATGCAATGGTACTAATAATTGGCATTAGTGGTTTCCTCTTTTTTGGTTTTCGGTTTCGGCCAAGAATTTTGATTTCGGTGCATCCCTACAAACAAGTGTGATTTACTCTTGTGTTGATCAATACTGTGTTTTATCCCATTATTTAAATGTTTGTAAAACATAATTAACGATAATGTGTGGTTGAAAAGAAGTTTCATACTGTACGTTATGAACGCAGATTTGAATGTTGCAGTGTGACGATGATTGTCCTTTCAAAGGTTTACCAAAGTCTTCGTTTTAAACCGCTTCACATCATAAGCGTCAGCACGTGTTTTGTCACTGCCCATATCAATGAATGAGAGCATTCTCATTAGAAGCGTGCGACTGCTGACCCTCTCGCGATGAGTGTCCACTGGTGCGGAACAGAGCGAGTGTTATGAGCGGTGAAGAACAGAAATGCCTGCTCTGCTTCGTGCCAGTGGACACCCGTCATTCATTTACATGGGCAGCGACAAAACACGCCGTTCACACTCCGCTAACGCTTGCGATGGGAAACAAGCATTAAAGATATAGCAGAATCACGGTCATTTAAGAATAAGATTGCGTGGGTGTCTGAATCGAGATTGCGATCTTTTAACAATTAATCGTGCAGCTGTAGTCTGTCTCCCATATTTCCACCAGATGAAACAGCACTGACTTTTCTCAACACTGATGCAGAAAACGGTGGAAACTTTGTGTCACAACGATCCAGTCTAAAGGCTTTTCAAGTCACAAATCACCAAAATGTCTCCTTGTATTTACTGTAGTAACACTAACTGTACACATGGTATTGTGGCAGAAATGTGTGATATTCATACAGAATTTGAATTTATTATTAATGTAGTGCATTACATGTATTGTTATATAATTGCAGTATTTTTCCTTATAAGCTACAGCAGTTTTTGTGCATTTGTATTACTACTAAATGAATTTAGGCTACCGTTTTTCATAAATACCACAGAAACCATAGTTACATTTTACCATTGCAGTGAGGTGTTATGTGTGGTTTTAACTGTGGTTATCATGATCAACAAATCATAGAGACCAATGGTTAATTTTAAAAGATTAGTTTACATTAAAATTACCCTAAGATTTACTCACCCTCAAGCCATTCTAGGTGAACATGACTTTCTTCTTTCAGATGAATACGATTAGAGTTATATTAATAAATATCCTGGTGTTTCCAAGCATTATAACGGCAGTGAACGGACGATTTTGAAGCTCAAAAAAGTGCATCCATCCATCATAAATGCACTCCACACGGCTCCAGGGGGTTAAAAATAAAGGCCTTCTGAAGCGATGCGTTTGTGTAAGAAAAATATTCATATTTAAACGCTATAAAGTAAAATATAAGATTCCTTTGATCCTAGGCTAAAATCTGAAGTCTTTGATCGTTAGTTTGACATGTTCACCGTCAGCCGATTAATGACCGCTGCAATCAAATTTTATCTCAGACGAAGTTCTGGCAGTGTCAGAAGTTTTGGCGCACAATTCTGCAGTGTGACTTCTCCTACGAGGACCGTGAAATTATCTTCGTTTTACAAGACAAACTATGACAAAATGAGCGCTAGAGATTTCTTTGTAGCCACCATTTAAATCATGCGTGTAATGCAGCTCACTATCACCGAACGCGTCGTTCATTGATGATACAAAACTGAACGATTTTCTTGCGTGTGTCAGTTGAGGCGTGCTAAAACAATCGTACAGTCTGACATTAATGATAACTCTTACAGTGTGACATGGCTTACAGCGGGGATCATGCTCGTACAGTCTGACAAAAAACAATCTTAAAGGACTATTATAAATCGCACAGTGTGTACCCGGCTTTATGAAGAAAGTGTAACGCCTCTCGCAGTTCAAAACGCTTACACTACGTCCAACATCATACGTTGCATCAGTTATGCTTTTTTTAGTAAGTTCAGAAGCTAGATATTTTGAATATGGATATTTTTCTTACACAGATGCATCAATTTGCTTCAGAAGGCCTTTATTAACCCCAGAGCCGTGTGGAGTATGTTTATAATGGATGGATGCACTTTTTTGATCTTCAAACTCATGGGCCCCGTCACTGCCATTATAAAGCTTGGAAGCATCAGGAAATGTATTAATATAACTCTGATTGTGTTCATCAGAAAGAAGAAAGTCAAATACACCTTGAGGGCGAGTAAATCATGAGGTAATTTTCATTTTAAAGTGAACTAATCTTTAATAAGAGGTGTACAGGGTGTAACTGTTTTTTGTTAATGAAAATAAATGTACATCCACATCCGCTTGCTTTTATCCAAAGCAAACGTATAGCCGAATAAAATTTTGCTGCAATATTTTCCTGTTTAACACTGTAAAGCTACTTAGAAACAATCATCATTGTAAAAGCGCTATATAAATGAAGTTGACTTGACTTAAGCTACTGTCAAATGTGTATTTCTAAGTGACAAAACGTAATATAATTGATATTATAAGTGTGGTGCTATCAAATCAGTTATGTGCTGGTGCCACCATCTGTAACTTAGTGGCGCCGGTGCCTCTTAAATGTTAGCCTGGAGCCCTGATGTGTGGTTGTACCTTAAGGGCCAGCTGGAACTCCAGCAGTTTGGTGTAGCACGCAGCTCTGTTGCTGAAGAGTTTTGCATCGTAAGGGTTTCTCTTGATGGCCTCGGAGTAATGTTTCATGGCCAAAGGATAGTCACCTACAAAATACACAGCAACAGAACAATTCAAACGCAATCTTAATTACAAAACATCTCTTATTTTTAAATGGGAATCTCCTGTGAGGTTACAGCAATGTGTGGATTTGGTTCATATACACACCCTTCTGGAAGGCATCATTGCCCTTGCTTTTCTCTTCCAGAGCCATATCTGGATTAATGTAGGCCAGCTTCTCCTGTTCCTTTAAAAACTTCTCAGCCTGCAAGAGAGCAATAAAGTATTTTTTTTTACTAGTATAAACAAGCAACTATGGGGTGAAAATGTGTTTTTCAGATAGTTTCAAAAGTTCAGAAAGAGAGCTCGCTCGCTCGCATTCTACAACTAATTAGTAATACAGAAATAAACAAAAGGCAATTCATATAGAGGTGAATTATGACCAGGACACCAGAGTCTAACAGGAATTTATCAGCAAATCTCAATGACCTGTTGGCATTTCTTGAGGACGTCAGGTGTGCGATGCTCTGTCAGACTCTTGTTAAAGAACTGGATCGCCTCTTTGTACTTCTCCTGCTTAAAGTAGGAGTTACCAATCCTGGCATACACCCTGCAAAAGGACAGGAAGAAAGATTTTGTACATACTGTAAAGGTGAAAGTTTCAAGTAGATGTAAAACGTTTCCACTTCTGATGGAACAACTTCAGCATTACACCATAACCACAAATACATTTTTCAGTTTCGTTCAGGTACAGAAAACTAACTTACTTGGCAATTTGTCTGTAGTCTTCTCGATTCTCTCTGCCCAACTCGATGGCCTTCTCACAAAGCTCTCTGCACTTATCAAAATCACCCTTTTCAAAATGTACAGCTGAGAGAGTGAAAACAAATCATTTGAATCAGAAGTATCCACTTATAGCAGTGGTGTGTTTGCGAGAGAAGCTAAGGGGGCTTCATAGACTTTAAAATAAACTCATCACAAAATTGAATTGCACGCTTGAACCAAGCTAAATGGAAGGGCAAAGGCTTACAAACACAATAATGAGCATGTACACAAAGGATGCATTCTTCTTTCGTTGCTATGCATATCTCACTGTTGTTTTAAGGGTATTGAATAGTCATTCACAGAATGTGTTTTTCCTTCTGCTGCGCTGCTTGTCCATAGTCATGTAAAGTAAACATCAGGGTTGTAGTTATTAACTAAAACTATTAAACTAAATGATTTATTAATTGAAATATGTAAAGCTGAAATTAAAGTTATACTTATAGCATTTATTAATCTTAGTTAAATGTTAATTTCAACATTTATTAGTACGTTATTCAAATCAAAAGTTGTATTTGTAAAAATGAGTATGTTAACAAATGAGATCTTATTGTAAAGTGTTACCAAAATATATTAGATACTTAAATTACTTAGAATTAGAAAGGTTGGATTTGACAACTATTCAAAATAGTTTTAAATTTAAACTCTAAAACTATAACTGAAATAACCAAATAGTAAATGTTTAAAAAAAAAAAAAAAGATTAAACTAAAATTTAAATGACTAATAACCATTACAAAACATACAAGCTAATTCATTTCAAAACTATAAAAATATATAAATAATCCTAAAACAACACTTGTTTAGTTTTTTTAGCACACAAAAACTATTCTTGTTGCTTCATAAAATGATTGTAGAACCACTGTAGTGAGATGGATTTTGTAACGACGTCTTAAGTGCCTTTTAAGGGTCTTGAGAGAGGAAATGACATTACTGTCAATGGAGGCCTTTCTGAGCCATCGGATTTCAACAAATATATCTTCATTTGTGTTCTGAAGATGAACAAAGGTCTTACGGGTGTCAAACGACATGAGGGTGAGGAATTAATGACAGAATTTTCATTTTTGGGTGAACTAATCCTTTAAATGTGATGAAACCTGTTGTCCTGCAGAACCGGTACCCGCTGATAGCCGGCTGTTTAAAACACTCCTGTGACAGTGAAAATCCACTACAGCGGCAAAACTCAGCTCAGCACTAAAATGTCTCCGCTTTGGGATCGCATGCTTTCAAAGCTAGCTTGCTGCTGCTAGCCTATACGAAACTGAACACCCTGTCATTAACCACTGCACCACGTCTCCAATATGTATCATTTTCTTACCTGCTTGGTTTGACAGATAGGTCATGTTGCTGGGATCGTGCTTTAAAGCTTCTTCATAGTGCTTCAGAGCAGTAGCAAAATCTTTCTTCTTGTATGCCTCGTTCCCCAGCTCCTTCTCCTTCAAGGCCTGGTCAGGGTTAGGGTCAGACACAAGCATTAAGCCACTTCAGTCAGAGCACTACATGAACAGCGAAGCTACGTCAAACCATGGGCTTTGACAGAGTACCATTCTCTTGTTCTCTGGCAGGTCTTCCTCTTTAGGAGGGGGCGGAGCTGTCTCTTTGGGTTTGGGGGGAGGGGGCGGAGTCGGTTCATCGTCTTCATCCATGCCAGACAGATCCAGCCCCAGCAGCACTGAGAGAGTGGTCATCACACGAGGGTCCTGCAGTTTCCTACAGGTCAAAACAGTTGGGAAAAAGGTTATGACTATCACTAACTATCATTTTGGTAATCAAGTAATCTGTCAATTTTGACAATAAATCAAGTAATCGGATTATTATGTTGTGATAATAAAAATAGACCCAAGCAAACAATAGCCATGAATTAAATAACATATACAGGCAATGATATTTGATATCGAAAGTGGTCTATATTTAAAAGGTTAAGATATTGTGCAGCCTTAGAAAATGTTTTAATAATGCGTTTAATGGATTCTCGTCCATGGAATGCACCCCTTTATGTATTTTGCCAGTTATGCAGAGTTCACACTGTCCGATTTTAGCCCCGATTTTTACTCGCCTACAGATTTTGCTCGAAATCATAGGCAAATCGGCACTCGTGCACGCGAGTGACAATCACACAGTGTGAATGATCAAGGACTCGATCAGAGAGAATCGCTGACGAGTCGCCGACGCCCGTGAGATATTTTGCATTCTAAATATCTGGACCTGTCGCCAATTCATAATCCTGCTGTGTGAAATGCGTTCTAAACCGAAAATAACACCGGCGATGACCAACAGCCAATGAGAGAGCAAGATACATGGCAGCGGAGGTTCAGGGAGAAGTTATAGGCCAGAATATCAGTATTTTAATAGATATATTTACAAACATTTACAGAAACAAAGGCCAAACATTTGCACGTCCAGCCGCAGCAGCAGAACATTGCAAAATTATTTATTTACCTCAAACTCTCTTTGCAGTCATTGCTTCCTGTGTCTCTCCAATAATTTCCTCCGCCATAATCTTTTTTCTTGTTCTCATTTTTGCTGCAAATCAGCGCACAGACAACTTGGAGCGCAAACTTTCTGCAGTTTATCATTTTTAATTTCAATTCCAGTCTGACGCACATGTGATCTCACGTTGTTTACTTGTCACATCGCACATGGGTTTGGTTGGGATGTTGGGAAACGTAGTTTGCGCACCAGAGAGAGAGAGTTGTCGGCGATTCTTCCTTTTGTACAGTCATGCAGTGTGAAACCCCCTGTCGCCGATCCATTGGTCAGTGTGAACACAGCAGTGACTGAATGCTACCCCAGATAGTCATGCAGTGTGAAAAGAGCAGCGATCCGACCAGTTTGAAAATCGTGCAGTCTGAACTCAATATGGGTAACTATTTTTAAATAGAGTATTTTAAATTTAATCAGGAATCATGACAGCCCTACAACAAATTATTAGAATATTATGTGTACGGAGTAGATATAATTTACTACTATATAATCAGATAACATCAGATAGCCTAATATTTGCCAAAATGTGTAGTACACAGGGTCACTGTGTGGGATCTTGTATCCCATAATGCAATCTATGGTCAAGCACAATTACAAGAGACCTTCATTTAGGGTTGCAGATTATTTTGTGATAATGAGAAGATAAGTGTACATTCTGCTAAGACAGACGCAGAGAAGGCAAGCAGCGGAAAGGTACACAGATCACCTACGTGCCAAGCTCTGAGGGCTTGTTCCTGAGCTGCTCCAGTAGCTCCCTGTAGCTGGGGTCAGAGAGCAGCGCTCGGGTTCGAGAGTCGCCCTCCAGCTTTTCATATAAGTTGGGAATGGAAAATGGGTTCATCATCTTCCTCTCTGTAAGTACATGACAACATCAAAGTAAACCTGAGGATTGATCGGTTTCTTGCCATACTCCACCACACACTACAAATTACCTTTTAATCTTATGAGAGAAAAAATAAATAAAACACCACATTAAATTATCAAATAAATCTTTGGCAGCCGCCAAAATATTTTCAGTGCAGGATAAACCCTGGCTTCGTGGCAGTTCTTCTAAAATCATGACAAAAGAATGAAAACATTCTTTACCTGCTAACCGTGCTTCCATGTTCTGAAGTCCCTCCTTGAGTTGCTGATTGGTCGGCTCCTGACGTAACCCCTCCTGATAGGTCGTTTTGGCATCCTCTAGTCGCCCAAGAAACTCCAAAGCAGCAGCTTTTCTTGAGTAACCCTAAAAAAGGGCAAAATACAACATGGACAATGAAGAATGGCTGTGGAAGAAGAGAACTACAATTATCTATCAGTGAAAAAGAACAACAACTCACCTTGCCCCAGTCCGGCTTAATCTTTATGGTTTGGCAGGCATCTTTCAGGGCATTGTCATAATCTCCCTTCTTGGCATAAGCAGCAGACCGGTTGCTGAAGAGGACGTGATTGGAAGGGTCTAACGTCAGCGCCTCTGTGTAGCACCTAACCGCCTCGTCAACATTTCCTGCGCTCAGCGCTTTGTTACCTTGATCTTTCAGTTGTGATACCTAGGGACAAGGACAGATATAAAAAAGAAAACATATACATTTAATAAAGTTTTTTAATACGTCAGGATAAGAACAGCAGCTGCATTTAGCCTTTCATTTAACTAGAAACAGGCCAGCTGCACCAGCTGCGCTTAAGTGTCCTAAAGGAGCACAGTGTTACAACTTATGCAATACTAATTATTTTGCACCATTATACTTGGTTGAAATGTAACGCTACATATAAACTAAATAATTAAGGAAGCCTCTGACCAGGAGTAACAGCTGGAATAAAATAGCTGAATTGTGCTGAATCAATAAGTACTTATTTTACCTGACAGACTTGAAACATGATAATTAATTGTGTAATAAGAGCATTGTGTATATATAATTTTCTATAAGTGTGAATGTAAAATTAAAATAAAAAGTATATAAAGGAGGCATTTTCTTTCTTATCCTTTTCAATGTAGGCAGCTGTGTTTTCCCTTCTCCAGAATGTAAGCTGGTGGCTGCTGTCGTGGGAGGTTGGTTGGATAATTCCCCTTTTTTGTAGTTTTCCAGCCAGCAAGAGTTTCTAGTTTTTGCGTTGATGTCAAGCTTTATCGTTTGAACACTGTGCTGTAGTTAAAATTAGGAGATAAAATCTAAAAAGCGATAGAGCAAAGCGCAGAGCAGTAAGCAGGAATGTCCGAACAGTATATGTATATATATGTTTGTGTGTGTGTGTGTGAGAAACACACATACATACATACACACATACACATATAATTTTTTGTTTCAGTATTTCTTTACTAATCCTTATTCATTTCAAATACAATTTCTGAATTATATTAACATATAAAATACCTTAGTACCATATTTCAATGGAAACATTTTTACTGTTAGATATAAGGCAAAATTAGACAGAATCAAGGATAAACTGAAATTCAAGGCATTTCAACACGTCTGGGGCCACGTTCTTTTTTTTTAAGTCTTAAACAGAAGTTGCAACAGTCTTTTCTTCACTATTGTGATAGTGAAGTGAAATTGCTTCACGAACAAGAAAAATAAATATAGGGAGAGACTTGATTTTGTCCATCAGGAATTGATTTGATTGCTGTGGTTTGCTATAGGCGAACTCAGGTGAGTGACAGGTGCATTCCATAAAACAAATAGTCAATTTAGATTTTATGGCAACTTTATGAACAAATGGTGCAACTCTGTACAAAGTACAGAGTTAGTGACAAACCAGCTAGTAGTTCTTAAGACTCTAGTGTTGACTTCATGTTCCAATTTAAAGGCACAATATGCAAGTTTCACCGATAGAGGTCTAATTGATTCATACATTTGTGCCAGAATTTTCTCAAGACTAATTTTGCTTCATATTTTCAATTTAAGTAACGAAACAGTTGATGGGCCCCATTGACTTCCATAGCATGGGGGTGGGTTGGATTCTGACATTATTAAAAATATTATCTTTTGTGTTCAGCAGAGGAAAATAATTCATACAGGCTTGAGGTTGAGTAAATTAAAGAAAATCCATTTTGGGGTGAACTATCCCTTTAAGCGCAATAAAAACAACTCATTTTAATTCGTGTTATGATAGAATACTATAAGAAATATCCCGTACTCCCGTTATGATGATCCCTTGGTACTTAATTGGAATTCACAAACCTAACGTTACATTTTTCTAAATGACGATTTGATTAGAGGGCCAATTAATAACCATTTAATATAAGAGTTTAGTTTAGTCTTCACACGAGTAACTGAATGAAATGACGTTGCGCCCTTCACACACACAGACGTCTCTAGAACTGATATGAGCTTAGGCTAACTTGCTAACTGATGGAGGAGATCGACCAGATGAATAAACCGGCATTATTCACACAGAACAGCATCTGTATTTATAAAAATCACATTCTTTGAGATAACCATTGCAGAAGAATCGCTCGCACAGATTGCAGGTAAAGGCACAGCGTGACATATCCAGCTGCTAACGCGTTGTTAGCAAACTAGCCCTTACTATCATTGATGCGGTTTATATTGAGCTACACGGAGTACGTTTTTAAAATAAGGAATACTCTTATAACACTTTTAACCTAGTTTATTTTGCACAATGATTTAAAAAGCCACCATCTTATTCATAATATGTAATACAAGCTGTTCTGTACAAGTTACTTACTTTCTCCATAGCGTGGGCATGAGGTTCCAGAATCTACCAAGACACTAGCGTCGCCCCGCCTCTCTGTCTATTATCAATGTAGCCGGAACAAGGGTTGCCAGGTCAGTATTTTAACCCCAATAGTTGTATGCGTTTTATGTAATATCATGATGCACATAATTGAAAGGAATTTACTTTAGAAAAAAGATTAATAAGCACCCACTCTTAATTATTGTAATTTGTGCATTTATTCATATTAATATCTCATAAAATATTACATTTGTCATTATGAAGCAAAACTCGTTTCCAGAAAATTCTGGCACAAATGCACGAATCGATGCTAAATGCATGGCAACCGAATGAAAGGGACTTGGTAGAATTTTTTTGTAGGACTTTTCCCACCAGAGGCGCAGCGCTGCCGTTTCTGATTGGTTGAACTGTTGATTGTTGAAGAAACGAGCGCCAGTGTTGATGAGAAAAGTAATGCTGAATGTTCCAGAGCCGTTCTAGAATTATCTTTGCTTCAAAATGCCACCTGTCTATATAAACATATTTTTCAATGTATAACGTCATATATGTATTAAAATATCCTAAAGTTCATAAATCTAGGGGGGAAACCAGGGCATTTTCGAAGCTTAATGAAATCAGTATGTGTTTAATACTGCAAAATGTGCTCAACGTTACAGTCGCTGCCCTTGCTGTCCAGAATAAAAGAGAACATCCCAATCGAGTGAAGGGATTTGTGGAAACTGTGGTTCCTAATTATTGGTATCTAACATTTGCCTTGCATTTCAGGATGAAAAGAAAAACATGTCTTCTAATATCTTCAATTTTTGTGAATACCGGGCTGCAGCGGACACATAGTAAACAACTTTACTGGACCCATTGTGTAAGCTGTCTCTTTAATACCTCGTGGTTTATATACATGTTTCTGCTAATTGGGTTGACATTTTTTGACACACCCACCAAACAAGAGAAAACATATCTCAAACCCCATTGCACACCGTTTCCAAGAAACATGTCGTTCAACCTGGAAACCATAGCAAAACGTTGTGCAACGGTTTGAGATTGAACGTGCCCCAGGGCTTGTTGTCACAAGTTGTATCCTAGTGAATATTTCTCAGGTTTAGGTTTTTTAATTCATATACCTCAAAATTCTGTGATTGCCACACATATTGATCAATATAATAGCAGAGCTTCAAAGTCCCCATGACATCAAAATTGTCACGAAAGTGACTTAAAGGTGCCCTAGAATGAGTTGAAATTATATTTCAAATTGTTGTATATAGAGGGTATGTGACTCATTAAAGGGCAAAAATTGTCCAGATACGGTTATACAGGTCCATTTACAACCCTAGAAATTGTCCCTAGAATGAAAAGGTCTGTTTTTGCCTTATTTGGAAGGGTCATGAATATTAATGTAGAGTTCTGGTCTGATTGGCGGCTAATATCAGTTGCTTCACTGACAGCAAACACATCTACATTATACTGTCCGTCATGACAATGGAGAGATTATGTATCCAACCTCATGTTTGATCCTGCTTCTGACGAAGATAAAGATTTTGACGAACAACCAATTGTTTCGAAATTGGAAATGAACGCTTCTGAGTGGTAAATTTTGTTTTTAACAAATTGACCAGATGCCGTTTCAACTTAAGTGGTGGAGAAGGTGACGTTAGCTAGAAGGATCGAGTGAGCTATATAAGCAACTTAACTAACGTAGTTAGCTCCTGAGAGCTCCTTTATATGACAACGCTGGCAGGAAATAATATTAACCGTTGTCATTTGACATTTGTCAAACTGTTATGTGTGCTACTTGGAGTTTCCTATTGTTACTGTACTAGCATCTTGCGTTGGATCTAGATAACACGGGATATTATCGTTAATGTTGTCTCACTAAGAAACTTTCAATTTAATCAGAAATTGTTTAGACAGTCAATAAGTGGATAAAATCACTACTTACTGCTTGCGGGAATATAGTTTGAATTGCCGTTTCTTCAGTATCAGAAGCTGAGCGAAGCCTGCTTGATATCGTCCCAGGTAAGAAAAACTGTCTGTGGTGAAATAGGCAGAGCAAACAAACAACTTTGAATTAAATTGTTGTGGTGTCCGGTTATAGATAAGCATCAACCATTGCTGTCCTTCGTTGTCCTCACTTGACGCTTGTTTCTGCACAATACCCGCAGAACTCCTGATGATTCGGCTGTGCAGTTCCGCCTGGCCTTACATGTGCTGGCATATGTAAATATTGGGGGCTTACATATTAATAATCTTGAATGTTGCGTAACAGTCGGTGTAATGTTGAGATTCGCCTGTTTTTCCATGGTGTTTTTCACACACAAGATTTACATATGAAGGAGGAAGCAACGGTGTTTGAGACTCACTGTATGTGATGTCCATGTACTGAACTCATTATTCAACAATGCCAAGGTTAATTCAATTTTTTATTCTAGGGCACCGTTAAAACTGCAATTCATTGACTGGCTGTTGGAGACAGGCTCCAAAAGGGAGTCAAATCTGTATCCCCCACATGTTAAAATGCCCAACTTTAACAGCAGAACAAAATATGCTTATAGCCTGATACAAAAAGTGGTTTTGGTCTAGCTAGTTTTGCTAGCTTATCCTTCATGACAAGGGGGGTGAATTTTTTTTAAAGTCCCAGTGAACCGGAAGTAGCAAGTGAGTTTTCTTCAGTGCTGTGACGTATTTCCAAGTGAAACGGAATATTGAATAGTAGGCAGGGTTTTACTTCAGCGCTCCTCCTCTACATCTCTCGCTCATAGCAGACTTACGGCTGGAGGGGAGTGGTTACGCATTTTCAAACCCAAGCCGTCAAACTGACATCATCTGAGAAGGAACACCGTTTCCAGACTGGAAGTAACTTTTCAGACTTTGATTAAAGATTACAGCGTCAAACTATTTTTTTCTGTGTATTAACTTGCACAGATTAATTGTTCACACTAAGAACTGTAATATGTGCTAACAAGGTAAATAGGGTCAATTTTGATTTCATGAGGACTTTAAATTATATAAAGCCTTAAATTTCTGCATAATTAAGGGTGTGGCCACTTGAGTGACTGGTGGATTGCCACTATGGTCGAGCATGGTTTCAGCAACCAGTCACCTCAGCTCTACCCACATATCGCCACTTTGTCCATTTTCAGTTATCCGGGAGCGATGCACCGTGATGCGCTGCCAAGATGGCAACGGCCAGCTTTAGGCTTCAAAAATGCTCTTCAGAAACCTACGGGTGACATCACGGACACTACGTCCATATTTCTTTTACAGTCTATGTTTTTTTTTCTTTTAGTATGAATATGTTAGTCTTACTGTTATCTATGATAGTGTGCTCCAAAAAATGACAATTCACATTTAGAAGATAAAGGCATTCAAAACTTAAAGTCTCTCACTTCTGCCAATATTGATCAATGATTTTGATGACATCACACTGCACTTCAGCTTCTCATCAGATTTGCTGTCCAATAAAATGCTTTCTAGAATTTAAAGCCCCGCCCCCTACATTATAAACAGACGCTTAAGCTGCGGCTGAAATCGGTCACTTGTTCACACATTTACTATTTTCTACATGGTAAAAAATGGCACATAGTGCACTAGGTATAGGGAACGATTCAGTCTGGTTTCACATTAGTGTCACGTTAAATGCTGCAGCTCCGGCCCAGAGACACGATAACACAGAGCAGATCATATGATCGAGTCGGTGCAGACCAGAAAACGTATCAGACTCGTTTGAATTCTGCACAGAATGCTGTATTTTAAAGAGATATAGAGGAGATTAGAAGAAGCGGTTCGAGATTAGGAGGAAACTGAATGGCTCTGGCCGATATCTGTGATATCAACTAAGCGCTATTGGCTGTTTTAAAAAGAGGAGCAGCTATTCGATATGTCCCGCCCAGTCTTCCTTTTTCAGTGGAAATTACGTCAACACACTGAATAATGCTGCGTGTTTCAAAGCACTTCAGTCTGACTTTTCGTACGTACACATTCTTATTCTTATCTCATAAAAGATTACATTTGTAGTTATGAAGCAAAATTAGTCTTCTGGCACAAATGTACGAATTAATTAGAAATGCATGCCAACCGAATGAAATCGACCTGTTAGGACTTAAACGTGTTACTTTTCCCACCATGGTCGCAGCGCTGCTCTTTCTGATTGGTTTAACGGTTGATTGTTGAAGAAACAAACGCCAGTGTTGATGAGAACAAAAGAGACCTTTAGTTTTACTTAGTTTAACCACAGCTGCCTTCTTTGTGTCAAAGCCCACAGCAAATTTTGGGTAATACAGACTTCAATACCTCAGCTCAGGATGGTCCTGGCTCATTGAAACAAAAAAAAATATTTCTAGTGCACATTCATGGTATTTCAAATCAGTGTAACACAAATCAAATCACTTTATTGAACACCACCTATTGTCTGGTGTGTGTGTGTGTATGTGTGTGTGTGTGTGTGTGTGTGTGTGTGTATGTGTGTGTGTGTGTGTGGACTGGTAATCCCTACGGTATGGGGACAAAATGTCCCCACAAAGATGGCAATATCCAAAATCCTTGTCCTTGTGGGGACATTTTTTGGTCCCCATGAGGAAAACATCTTATAAATCACACTAAGTGATGTTTTTTGAAAATGTAAAAATGCAGCATGTCTCCTGTGATGGGTAGGTTTAGGAGCAGGGGCAGTGTAGGGGGATAGAAAATACGGTTTGTACAGTATAAAATGCATTACGTCTATGGAATGTCCCCATAAAACATGGAAACACAACATGTGTGTGTGTGTGTGTGTGTGTGTACAACTGGGTCCATCCTGCCAAGTTTAGGTCTCAATTTACAGTCTCTGACTCCCATATGCCTTTAGGGCTGAAAAATAATGAAGAAGAATAAAATAAAATCAGTAGAAACATAATGGGGTTCCTGCACCTTCGGTGCTTGGACCACTAATAATAAGAATATGCACTCTTTTTGTAAAGCATCATTACAGTTTCAGGCTGAAATCTGTAAAAATTGTTTGTCATTACTTACTAATTTTATAATGAACCAATACTCAGTCGGTCTATGCACCTCTTCATCTTTTCTTCTCAATAATTGCAGTCAGACTCCTATAGGGACATTCCATAGACATAATGATTTGTATACTGTACAAACTGAATATTCTATCCCCTAACCCTAAACCTACACACTGGCGCAGAGCGAGTATTTTCAATTAATTCCTATCATAGCAACGTTTCGATCTTTCGATCTTCCTCAGGCAGTGAAACAGCTACTCTGGTGGCGCCAATCAATCTACAAACTTTTTTGATGGCAGCAGCATTTTATTTTCTTTCACTTCATGAACTATTGTGAATTTACATTATGCACTTTAATTAATAGTACGCACTGCAAAATCATACTAGTGGTGGCCAGAGTTTACAGGTGCTACTCATTTAATTAGAATATCATCAAAAAGTTGATTTATTTCACTAATTCCATTCAAAAAGTGAAACTTGTATATTATATTCATTACACGCATACTGATATATTTCAAAGGTTTATTTCTTTTAATTTTGATCATTTTAACTGACAACTAAGGAAAATCCCAAATTCAGTATCTCAGAAAATTAGAATATTGTGAAAAGGTTCAATATTGAAGACACCTGGGGCCACATTCTAATCAGCCAATTAAATCAAAACACCTGCAAAGGCCTTTAAATGGTCTCTCAGTCTAGTTCTGTAGGATACACAATCATGGGGAAGACTGCTGACGTGACAGTTGTCAACCAAAAAGACGACCATTGACACCCTTCACAAGGAGAGCAAGACACAAAAGGTCATTGCAAAAGAGGCTGGCTGTTCACAGAGCTCTGTGTCCAAGCACATTAATAGAGGCGAAGGGAAGGAAAAGATGTGGTAGAAAAAAGTGTACAAGCAACAGGGATAACCGCACCCTGGAGAGGATTGTGAAACAAAACCCATTCAAATATGTGGGGGAGATTCACAAAAAGTGGACAGCAGCTGGAGTCAGTGCTTCAAGAACCACTACGAACAGACGTATGCAAGACATGGTTTCAGCTGTCGCATTCCTTGAGTCAAGCCACTCTTGAACAACAGTCAAGCTTCAGAAGCGTCTCACCTAGGCAAAAGACAAAACGAACTGGACTGCTGCTGAGTGGTCCAAAGTTATGTTCTCTGATGAAAAGAATCAGTGTCCCAGAGTCTGGAGGAAGAGAGAAAAGGCACACAATCCACGTTGCTTGAGGTCCAGTGTAAAGTCTCCACAGTCAGTGATGGTTTGGGGTGCCATGTCATCTGCTGGTGTTGGTCCACTGTGTTTTCTGAGATCCAAGGTCAACGCAGCCATATACCAGGAAGTTTTAGAGCACTTCAAGCTTCCTGCTGCTGACCAACTTTATGGAGATGAAGATTTCATTTTCCAACAGGACTTGGCACCTGCACACCTGGTTTAAGGACCATGGTATCCCTGTTCTTAATTGGCCAGCAAACTCGCCTGACCTTAACCCGATAGAAAATATATGGGGTATTGTGAAGAGGAAGATGCGATATGCCAAACCTAACAATGCAGAAGAGCTGAAGGCAACTATCAGGGCAACCTGGGCTCTCATAACACCTGAGCAGTGCCACAGACTGATCGACTCCATGCCACGCCGCATTGCTTCAGTAATTCAGGCAAAAGGAGCCCCAGCTAAGTATTGAGTGCTGTACATGCTCATACTTTTAATGTTCATACTTTTCAGTTGGCCAAGATTTCTAAAAATCCTTTCTTTGTATTGGTCTTAAGTAATATTCCAATTTTCTAAAATACTGAATTGGGGATTTTCCTTAGTTCTCAGTTATAATCATTAAAATGAAAATAAATAAACATTTGAAATGTATCAGTCTGTGTGTAATGAATGAATATAATATACACGTTTCACTTTTTGAATATAATTAGTGAAATAAATCAACTTTTTGATGATATTCTAATTAAATGACCAGCACCTGTATATGGCCTCTACTGGCCACCCCTTGGCAAGTTTGGCAAGGCAAGGCAAGTTTATTTATATAGCACATTTCATACACAATGGCAATTCAAAGTGCTTTACATAGAAAATGAAATTAAAATAGTGATAAGAATTAAGAATACCACGTGTAAGACTTAAAAATAAAAACAGGATAATTAAAACAGTTGTAAAGAGAATTTTTAAAATAAGACAATAGAAATATATAGTTGTAAAGATATTTAAAAAGAATAAAATTATTACAGTATATATAGATAAAAAAATAAATAAAAATAAAAATTAAGATGATGCATAGATTAGAATAGGTGCAATCAGTCGACGTACAGTGGCACAGTGCTCATTCAGTAAAGGCACAGCTGGACAGATGTGTTTTGAGTCTAGATTTGAAAGTGGCTACTGTTAGAGCACATCTGATCTCTTCTGGAAGCTGGTTCCAGCTACGGCTGGCACAACGCAGACTCTCCTTGCTTTGAGTGAACTCTTGGTATTTCTAGCTGACTTGATCCTGATGATCTGAGTGATCTGATGGGTTTGTATTTAATCAGCATATCTGCAATGTATTGAGGTCCTAGGTCATTGAGTGATTTATAAACAAGTAATAATACTTTAAAATTGATCCTAAATGTAACTGGAAGCCAGTGTAAAGACCTGAGGACTGGCGTGATATGGTCATATTTTCAGGTTCTGCTCAGAATCCTGGCCGCAGCGTTCTGTATGAGCTGCAGCTGTCTAATGGTCTTTTTGGGAAGGCCGGTTAGAAGACCATTACAATAGTCCACCCTGCTGGTGATGAAAGCGTGAACGAGTTTCTCTAAGTCTTGCCTGAAAACAAAGCATCTAATTCTTGCAATATTTTTCAGATGATAGTAAGCTGATTTAGTTATTGCTTTGACATGACTATTGAAACTCAGGTCTGACTCCAAAATCACACCAAGATTCCTGACTTGATTTTTTGTTAATAGACCTTTTGTCTCAAGATTTGCGTTCACCTTGAGAATTTCATCTTTGTTTCCAAATGTAATGATTTCAGTTTTGTCTTTGTTTAACTGAAGATAGTTTTGGCTCATCCAACTGTTAACTTCATCAATGCATTTGCACAGGGAGTCAATGGGGCTATAGTCATTAGGTGATAGTGCTAAGTAGATCTGGGTGTCGTCAGCATAGCTGTGGTAAGCCATTTGGTTCTCTCTCATTATTTGGCTCAGTGGCAGCATGTACAGGTTGAATAGGAGTGGTGCTAGAATTGACCCTTGTGGGACTCCACAAGTCATGGATGTCCAGTCAGACTTATGGTCACCTATACTCACATAATAACCTCTTAATAACCCCTTGGGGGCGCCCCTGCCCAAAGGTTGTGGGTTCGATTTTCAATACCGGCAGGAAACGACTGAGGTGCTTGAGCGAGGCACCTTACCCCCAATTGACAAAGCAAATGGCTGCCAGCTGCTCCCGGTTTGTGTGTCTACAGCTTGCAGTGTGTGTGTATTCCCTACTCACTGCACCTAATTTGTGTGCACTAATCTGGATGGGTTAAATGCAGAGGACAAATTCTGAGTATGGGTTGCCATACTTGGCCTTTACCTCACTTCATAATTATGGTCTTGGTTATGTCAGGTAATTCCCCTTGTTCTTCATGTGATTCCTTTTTGCTCTATGTTTACGGTGTGTTTGACTTGAAGCGGGTCTGGGCAAACCGATCATTGTATGAGCAATTAGAGAGCAGACGGCTCTTTATACTTTCGATTTGCTCTCGCTGTACTTTGATGTCATACACTGATCAATCAAGCCGATCAAGTTCATTGTCCAGTCAAGCCATGTTTTAAATCAAGTTATTTCAGGTCTACATTTGGTTTAAGTTTGATTCACATCAATAAACTACACCTGGGTTCTCACTTTCTACTCGCCTCAGTGGATTTAGGTTACAATTGCCATGTTTGTGGGGACATTTATTCGCCACAACGTAGGGAATATCTGAACACAGCACACACACACATTGGGTTTTCATGTTTTATATGGACCTTCCATAGACATAATGATTTTTATACCGTACATTCTATACCCTAACCCTAAACCTACCCCTAAACAACCCTCACAGAAAGCATTTTTACATTTTCAAAAAACATCATATAATATGATTTATAAGCTGTTTTCCTCATGGGGGCCAAAATGTTTTCTCACAAGATCAAAGATTTGTTATTACTATTCTTGTGGGGACATTTTGTCCCCATAACATAGGAAATACCTGAACATACCCCACACACACACACACACACACATCTATTAGTGTGAATGATTAAAGACCAGCTTTCATTCCCAGGCCCTTCAGACAGTTTCAGCACTGCATACTCACAGCAATCAATACTGTGGAATCAGTCTGTCTGCACTACTCAGTGCCTGTCACCACCTTTTTGTCTGTCTGACCTTCTGCCTGTCTGTCTCACATAAGCTTGGATTTCTTGTTTTCTGAAGTTCTTTTTTAGCTCTGGATTTGACTTTGGTGTGACAATCTCTCTTTTCCTAAGAAACTTGGGTGCAGTAAGCCAATTGGATCTAATCAGCTATGAAACCTTGAGGCCTCTGGATTGGTGATCTGCTGCATTTCGATCGGCGACCACTGCTGAGTCAGTTACTTCTCTTATGCTTTGATATTCGCCATGAAAATGTGAATCAACACTGAACTGACTTCAGCTGTCTTCAAATTATTTTCCAAATTAGACTCTGTTTGCATCATCATTTTCCTGTTTCTCATGTAAAGCTTCTATGAAACAGTTTTTACTGTATAAAGCGCTATATATTTAAAGTAGGGCCGGGACTCAATTAAAAAAATTAATCTAATTAATTAGAGGCTTTGTAATTAATTAATCAAAATGAATCGCATTTTAATTGCATATAAATATTTGACCTGAGAACAGTGAGAAGTAATTTTTTTCACATGGATTTTTAGTATACCATTGAATAATGACTGAATACATAAGCTTAATCAACAAAATTTTGTTTATTTATTTATGTCCAGCGTTTTGCGTTGAGGTGATATTTGAGGCTCGATGTGCTGCGGTGATACGCAAATTCCTTGTTGCATTGTTTCCACACAACCATGGTCTTGTCGACGCTTCCATCCTTTCGTTTGAAAAAAAAAAATTTCCCATCCACGGGGCCAAGCAAAGCAGTCAAAGATTGTTGTGTTAAGAAGTCAAGAACGCTAGTTGGTGTTCCAGTTCCAGTATAGTCGGTCCGTCGAAACTCATTCATTGAAAAACGTTCCACGGTGCAAAAATAAGTTAAAATTGTTATCTATTTTTTGCGTAGTTAATCTTAATTAACGCGTTAAAGTCACGCAATTAATTAATCTTAATAAACGCATTAAAGTCCCGGCCCTAATTTAAAGGTGACTTAACTTTTGCAAATGGAAATTATTTAGTGTTAAAGAGAGAATTATGTTTTTCTTTTAATAATATACAGTAAATATAATTTAGTTATTTAGTTATATAATTTAGTAATCAATGTGTTTTAAAAAATGTGTTGTTAATAAATGAAATATTACAGTGTAATATTTGTTTATTGTTAATGCATGTTTATATTAAAGTGTATTTGTTAATTTATAATAAAAATCTGAATCTTTTTTAATGGTTGAATTTGTGTTTCACTGCCAGTTTCTGGGCCACATCTGGCCCGGGACCCAGTCGACTCTTAGCCAGATCTGTCTTAAAGTGGCTGGGCCAGACCGAACCGAAATGGCTCAAAAAACAAAACAAAAACCACTTTCCTATAATAATAATAATTATAATGAGTGCTATTGTTGTTTTTATCCATATGCAACCTGTTCATATCTGTTAACATCTTGAATCTTTAAAGGATTAGTTCACTTCAAAATGAAAATTCCTGATAATTTATTCACTCCCACCCCCAGTCAAAAATACGTTTTTTGAGAAAAACATTCCAGGATTTTTCTCCACACAATGGTCTTCAATGGCAACCAAAGGATGATGGTCCAAATCAATGCAGTTTCAAGGGCTTCAGAGGCTCTGCACGATCTCAGCCAAGGAAATAGGGTCTTATAGCGAAACGATTGGCCATTTAAAAAACTAAACAAAAACACATTTATTTTTGTTGTGCTTCTTCACAAAGTATGACAGAAAGGTCATGTCTGTGACGTACGCCAGACAAACTCACCAGATTAAGAGAGCAGCTGCTAAAATGCTATTACAAAGCAGTAAACAGGTATTTGAAGCTGCTGGTGCCTCTAAAATCCTGCGAACCTCAAAGTGTAGGATCCTCCAGAGGCCTGCAGTTGTGCATAAACCTATGCTATTCGGCCACCCCTAACCAATGCTCACGTTGGAGTGGGCCCAGACATTTGAAGACTAATTTTCAAACAGTCTAGTTTACTGACGAGTGTCGTGCAACCCTGGATGGTCCAGATGGATGGAGTAGTGGATGGTCGGAGGATGGCCACAATGTCCCAACACGGCTGCGACATCAACAAGGAGGTGGCGGGGTCATGTTTTGGGGTGTGATCATGGGGAGAGAGCTGGTAGGCCCCTTTCGGGTCCCTGAATGTGTGAAAATGAGGGTGGGAGGCAGTTTGCATCAAAACAGCAGCTCTGGGAGGCTATTCTGACATCCTGCAAACAAATTCAAGCAGAAACTCTCCAAAAACTCACAAGTTCAATGGATGCAAGAATTGTCAATGTGATATCAAAGAAGGGGTCCTATGTTAAGATGTAACTTGCCCTGTTAGGATGTTTTTGATTGAAATAGCTGTTGATTTCAGTAAATATGACCACCTAATGCTGCAAATTCAGCAAATGACAATTAGCAATCTTTTTTTTTATATTTTTATAAATACTGTTCTCATTAGGAGGTTTTTTTTTAATACAATTCGAATTATCCCCTAATGGTTGATGACTTGAAAATTATACTGACTGTCGTTTGAATCGACTAATTATGAAAATCAGAGAAAGATATAATTTGCATAATAGTTTTAAACACGGTGTATATAAATAAATAAAATAAAATAAAACATTATTCAAGGATGTGCATTTATTGCATGGTTAGAAACATGACATATCTAAAATGCATGTGCACAGTTTATTTAAATTACTAAGTGTACTTTAGTGCTTTTGCAATGTACAAGGCTGAAATAAGCACAATATTAACAACGACAATATAAGTGCGCGGCTTATTTGTCAATCAGATGCGCAAGGAAGTTTGCTACTATAGCAACAGTAGGCGCTCAGACATTAAAGCGTTAGTTCACCCAAAAATGAAAATTCTGTCATTAATTGCTCACCCTCATGTCGTTTGACACCCATTAAAGGGCACCTATTATGCAAAATTTACTTTCATGAGATGTTTGAACATAAATGTGTGTTGGCAGTGTGTGTACACAACCACCCTATAATGGTAAAAATCCACCCAATCCTTTTTTTTAATCCCCATAAATCATAAGCAGTGTCTCAGAACATGCAGTTTCCAGATTCCTGCAGTGTGACGTCGCACTGCAGAGGCCCCGCCCACACGTGTTGACGGACACTGACATACTAGCACAGACCCCTCCCTCAGAGAGCTGTAGCTGAGCTGTTCACAGCCCGCCATGTTTATCTCCTCGCGGAGCATTAACAGCAGCATTCAAGTAAGAAATGTGTTCTTATTAAAGCTACTAAAGTTCAGTAGGTCAAGAGCAGTGAGTGAACTTCTGTTGTTTGATAGAGAACTAGTCTAGTTTAATAGACTACTCACGGATGTGCTGACATTCATCCAGCTCTGTGCGCATGCGACAGGTGCATGTGTGTGTGTTTAAGTTGAGAGCGAAGGTTTTAAAATGCAGATGATAATATTTATAATATAAAATAATAGACTAATTCAAAGCAAGGCCGTAACCATGTCTTGAACATTTGGGGAGGACCATTTTTTACCAGTTGTGAATAAATTGTGACTTCACAGAACACATTATAAAGACAAGTGCTTTAGAACGTCTTGCTAATCCCTTTCGAGAAGGTGTCTCGACATTGCACAAGTGCTCAACTTGCTTTTGTGTGCACATACGTATGTTTGTTTTTTATTTTTCTTCAACCATTATCTCATCAATGGAATTTTGATTTCTTGATTTGTGATTTGCACAAGAGGCAAACAGGTTCTTAGAAGGCTCGTCAGTCGAACCAACTTCAAACTGTCACTATAGCACTGGCTCTGAACTAGCACCCGGTTCATTCTGGTGGAAAAGGTGTGATCTCGGTTATTTGTTTCTGCCTGCATCCCGCATCCTCATTGTGGTGTGTAATATTGCAGTCATCCAAATGTTGAAAAAGTATTGCCGTAAACTATGTATTTTGCGACACCATGATATAAACGATAGAGCATTATATCACAGAATAGACTTTTTATTTTGTCCATTCATATCGTCATATCGATATGGATGGACCCTTTAATAGGGTATAATCTATAGGCCTACCCATTTAAGGAATAATGTATCTATAGCGCCTGGATATAAAGAGTTGAATTAAATTGGTTGCCCTGTTTTTTGTTTTTGTTTTTTTTTAAACAATATGTAAAACTTGTTTCTTGGGTTAAATTTTGTATATGCTAGCACCATTCATTAATATTCATCTGTTGTGTATGCTTCAAGTATCATAACATTACATTCGGACTTTAACAATGATAAAAGAAATTACCACTATAACCAGTAGATGGCAGAAGAGAAACACTTATTGTCTCATTAGCCATTATTTTCTCTTCTTTTGAATTATTTTTTTTATAGATCAAATTATTATTATAACATTAAAATATCTATTTGTGTTACTTTATTTGTTCTGAAGTGTTAAATATATAGGCTAATTATAGGGAGCATCACAAAGTCTAATGAAAAACAAAAACATCTGACTAAACTTCACAATAAATCGTTAGGTTTAATCATATCTGTGCTTTGTTTGTTATGATGAGAGGATTTGTAGATAATGAGAAGATTCGTGTAAGTTCATGTTGTACTCTCGTCATCCAAATAAAATAACCAGATCACTCAAGAAAAAGATTAAGGTTGTCTCTACTGTATCTCACCCCAGAATAAAACGCTACTGTAAAGCCTAGTCGAAGTCAATGCATATATTGTATTAATATTTGCCAGAAATTGCTGCAAATATAGTGAACCTGCGGTCTACCCTGCTTAATCCTATTCATACAGATTGACAGCACAGAGTTGTTTGGACCTATTGAGCACTGTATGAACCACATGACCACGTGGCGGAGAGATCAGAGAGTGTTGCAACTCTGTTTTTCTATGGCTCTGGGTGTAGGTAAGAAGGCTACATTTTCGACCAGTGTTTTCCACTTTTGATGCAATTTCCAGGAAGAAATTACTATTGTAGTAATTAAATATTTGCTTACTTATCACCAAATCTCTCTTTATTATAGATTAAACCGTTAGACTGCGTCTGTCTAAAATCAGTTATGCGCAAACGGAATGGTCAAGTTGTTCTCTGCTCTTCACCAAATCTTTTGTATCATGTCTATCTTTTTAAAATCTGAAACCCCCTTTTGCCGTTGTGTTTAGCGTGATAGTTCATGCGATTACCGCTTGCTCGAAACAACAACTTCAAACAACACAATTATCAGGTTACCTGACTCGTAACGTGTGCAGGTGCACGGACTCGCTGTATGATTCTCTGTAGCTCCATGTAACTGTAGTTACAAATATCGTACAGCAGATGGCAGTCACAGCATTTATAAATAATAATAATAAAAACTAGATGCAGGTCTGGATTTTCCCCATTTTTCCACTATTTATGTGCTTGCATTTGTATGTGCGTGTATACACATATGACTATGCGATATGTATTGTGTAGGCTTTTTAAATAATTAAACGTAGCCTATGTTTAATTATATAATTGTCACCATGTGTATACCGAATACACACACAAATTATGCTTAAGCCAAGACACAAACAAAACAATAGGCTACTACTGTGTGCACCAAGTCTCATGTTCTTTAAACACTTTGCACTAATATGTAAATACAATGATATATGATTAAGCACGATGGTATTACCATCTGATACTATCATTGCACTTGTTTTCTACAGTGGAATAATGTATGGAAGTTCGAGGGCAATAATTATTTTTTTTCTTTTCTTACTTCATATGTTTGTTCCTACACTAGATGGGATCACATTTTTTCATAAACCTTGTGTTATTTTTGGAATATATTTTTCTCTCTCCACTCAATACACATTATAAACCTGATTAGATTGATGGTGATTTAACATTTACAAATCATATAGGCTATTTTGAAATGCATTCAAAGCTATACATATGCAATCAGTGGATGTTTTTAGATTTCAAGAGTAGCTTGGCAGGAAATCCAGCTTTCACCCTATCAGAGTTATAAATGCTGACAAGGGGATGTTTGCCAAGTGAAGTGTCACAAGTAAATCTGCCATTTAGTCTTGGCCTAGTGGTTAGCAAATGTGCTTTGACACTGAGCTGGGATTCTTACTATAGTATAGCCCAAGTGTAAAGATCCCACCGCCAACTCTCTTATTTTACAATGCAGAAGTAAGCCCTTAAAGGGTTTCTTCAGCGATTAGCATTAAGCTTTGTATCAGTAGAAACCCGGGAGTATATTCAAATTATCGTACTTTCCCCCCTCATATGACCCTGAGACGAGAGAATGATGTATTTTATTTCTGGAAAAATTCCTCCGATGACGCAAATATCGTCATTTTGCATCATCGGAGGAGTTTTTGTCCAGAGGCTGAAGACTGCAGCCAGCAGGAGGCGCTATTTCCACATGTTTTCAACATCACACTCACAGCGCTCGGCTCGCGGAGCTGCGGAGATTCATGTAAACGGAACGGTGGAGAGCAAAGTGAGTGTTTCAACTTTTAAAATGAACTTCCTGTTGAAAGTTAAGCTTCCAAAGACATGAACTGAACACGCGCCAGACTGATCACGCGCTGTGAATGCAGCCGCGAATCCCGCACTTACCTCAGCTCATGTGATGAATGTAATCCGATCCTGCTGCGTTTGTGCCGTGACGCTCAATCGGCTCACTCTCATTATATCGAACAGACAAGTTCAGTTTGTAATTTTAGTGTCTCTAACTGAACTGATTTTCTGAAAATGAACGCGGTGGGCAAGTGATCCAGTAATCCAGTAATCCAGTAGCCGACTAGCCATTCCTAGAGTAGGGCAGTGAAGCAGTGCGTTCTGGGAATTGTTGTTTTTCATCCCCATGAGACAAAAATACATTTTCTGTGTTTTCTCAGTCTAGAAGGCACCAAATTCAAAAATAATTTCACATTTCTACTACATTAAAGACCCAGTTTAAATACAGATCCATCTTTCCAGCGCTGAAGTACCCCTTTAATATCCATTAGCTGTTATAGGTAAATAACTAGAAGAATAGTAAACAATAAAAACATTTGTGCTACAAACCAGTGTGTTCATGATTACGATATTCAATTAAAAAATAACACAATAACCGTTTCCAATACCAAGCAGCACAACACATTGTACAGATTTGTACAGATAGAATAACTGGAAGAAAGCAGGCAAAAGTCTGAAGTAACAGCACACCTTTCCTCAACAAGCTGCTTGGTTTGAGGTGTATCATTCATGCCTTTAACCTCAAACACTGAAGGACGAGTTACACATTAAAGTTTAATACCCAGATTAGGGGTTGCCTTAGCAAACACCACCAAAAACCTGTCAGTCATATATTTACATTCACAGTCCTTCCGCACCGCTATACTCTCTAAAGACTCTGTCCTCAGAAATGTCTCTCTCAGTGTGTGTGTGTGTGTCTCCTGTGCACATTGACGTGATTGGGAGTGACAGACTGAGAAGAGAGAGAGACTGTTAACAGCAGAGGAGCTGTGAAATCAGAGCTGGGAGGTAAACCTGTTTTCCCACTGCACCAGGATCAGTCATTAAAATCAACACAAACCCGCTCTAATGTAGTCATGATACTCCTTAGAAGGAAAATGTAAAGTCTTTGTAGAACTATACCAGAAGTATTAGGGCCATTTTTTAAAAATGATGCATGCTAAGGCTCATACTTAGTGTAAAGGTGCCGTTACATTAGTGAAATTTCAGAGAAATTTCATGGGCAAAAGTCCATTGTCTATTATGAATAGTGTAGAGATGTATGAAGCACAGCTTACTTCAAACCAAACAGCTCTCTGTTAGAGCGGCAACATCGTGTGACCAACTTGAACATTTTGTTGACTAGATTTCAATACTACATATGATTAATGTTCTTGAACATCCTTAAATCATGCTGCTTTTTCAGAAGGTGCAATGCTACTTTTCTGTCTTCTTAGACTTTGAAGGAGAGGCCTAAGCTATAGCTAGAGACCAGGGGCCGCATTCACAAGACATTTTATCTTACCACTAAGAGTTCTCCTAAATAGCAGTCAAAGTTATTAGGTAAGAGTTTCCTCCTTAAAGGCACAATATGTAATTCTCGCCACTAGAGGACGCTTATTCAAAACAAAGGCGTAGCTTGATGAGGCCTTGATTTCGTGGAACCATGGGAGTTGTTGTCTTCACCTTCACAGCCGGTGCAAAAGAATCTGACGGGACTCTGGAAGCAATCAAATTACTGGATGAGCTAATGTATTAAAGATGTATAAACGTTACTGTAGTATGAAGCAGGGTGGGGCTGAAAGCTGTTGGAGTGGAACGAGGCCGCTGGACTGATTGCTAATGAGAGACACATGGTTCAAAGAGTAGTGGAGCTTTTATTATGCCACAGACGACTGCTTCCTCTTCTTCTGCTCATGTGTATGTGGGGTAACGCAGCGCTGTTCATGATATTAGATACATTTGAGTGTGTTGAAAGTTATGTTATAACGTTACTCTTTGCGTTCGCTCGGCGGCTACTATGAGACACTTGTTCACACTGCAGTGAGCTAAAACGATATTAGGCATGGTAAAACAAGGTACTCGCAGTAAATCAAGAAAACGAGATTTAAACATTAAGACTTGTGTTGAGCTATATAACTGATTCGTTTTCTGTCGATGAATGTCGCCAAACAGTTGCTCATCTGTCTAATAAAACACATATTAAAGCATCTTTGGTGTTTCCATGGTTTCTACAAAATAAAACTGAGGGTAACGTAGGTATGATGTCATTGATAGGCGATGCACAGACACGATCCTGGTTAAAATAGATTATTTCTCTGGATTTAAACATTCTTGGAAGTGCGCCCATCAACGGGCTTCGTTCGGGTTACGGAAGCCGTCGGCAGCTCTGCCATTTTGTTTTTAGACCACAAAATCAACAATGTCACTAAAGAAGTGTGTTTATGGTTGTAAGGGAAAGATAACCTTGTTCAGCTTCCCAAAGAACCCCGCATTAAGAGAACAGTGGATGCAGTTTGTTTTTTCCGGAACAGCAACGGAGTTCTGCAAGTATGTTTGTTTGTTCCGAGCATTTCAGTGACGCATGTTTTATAAACAAGGCGAGAGATTGCAGAATTCAAGCGACAAATTATGTTTTATACACAAGGTTCGGGAGGAATAAATGGTCAAATGATCTAAACCTATCTGTACCTCAAGAGGAGGAATATATACTCACAGCCAACTCTCGACAGTTTTCTGCATTCCTGCGCCACTCCTCACTCCAGGCTTGTTCCTGTTCCCAGCCAGAGAATACTCCAGGTTTGGACTCAATTATATTTGATCATTTGTTAGTGTGAACTCGTGAAACAACTGCCACAGGTACTAATAGGACATTAGTTATTTATTAAGGATATATTTTTGCCATTTTATTATGATAGGACAGTGTGTAGACAATAATCGAAGTGGGAGAGAGAAATGGGGGGTAGGATCGGGAAAGGTCCACGAGCTGGAACTGGAACTCGGGTCACCCGAGCTGCCCACAATACTATCAGCGCTTGCAATCATGGGACATTATTTTCAACTTGAGCACAATGTTATATTCTCCATCATTCAATGCATTTTGCCTGTATGCATAAATTAACCTTTATGTTTTGTCATTGCAGATTAAAATCTAAACATCAAAATATTAATTTCATATATGAAGAAAAGGCTCTATCGCCTATTGCCTCAATGGTGTACAGTGTCATTGGGCGGATTACTGAGGCGGATTACCGGCAACAACCATCAGGATTGTTTGTGATTTGAGGAGTCCTCTTGACTACTCCTAACTTTTCACAGATTTAGAAGCTGGTTTTAGCGATATAATGCTTTGTGAAATATTCCTAGAGCAAAAATGTTTCTCCTAAACAAAACAAAAAAGAAGTCTCTCCTAAATCGGCAAGTTAATTAAGATGTTTTGTAAATATGGCCAAAATATCATGGATGAGAATGTGTTTGACTTGGACCAGTAAGCAAAATGATTATGAATGTATAAGGAAAAGTCTGTATCTCAGGAACACTACTTTACATTGTCTTTATTTTTATTCACCTTTTTGCCATTATTTTTAAAGGTCCTATGGTATGGGAAATTAATTTTCCAAATGTCCCCACAAGGATAGTAATACAAGATATTTTCAATCTTGAGGGGAAACTGCTTATAATTAATCTTTTTTGTATATCAGAACATTTTCTGTGAGGGTTGTGGTTATGGGGTAGGGTTAGGAGTTTGTACAGTATAAAAAAAATCGTGCCTCTCTCAAACTTGGTGTGTGTGTGTGTGTGTGTGTGTGTAGGTGTGTGTGTGTGTGTGTGTGTGTGTGTGTGTGTGTGTGTGTGTGTGTGTGTGTGTGTGTGTGTGTGTGTGTGTGTGTGTGTGTGTGTGTTCATGGCTTGATTATGAAAGAAAACTCATCAGTCTTAGCTGATAGAGACGCCTTTTAAAACATTTCACATGGATTTTTTTTTCATGTGCCAATATAGCTGTTGCTGCACTGAAAGGTGTTGAGAGACTGTATAAATCTGTATGTTTGTGTGTATTAATGTTAATGTGCATTTATGTTCAACTGAGTGTGTGTGTGTATGTGAGAGAGAGAGAGAGAGAGAGAGAGAGAGAGAGAGAGAGAGAGAGAGTCTTTCACAGTCCAGTGCACAGCTAGATTGCCTGCAGAAAAAACGACAGCATGAAGAGAAAAATGAGGGAGGTCCTGCCAAAAGGAAAGGAAGTACAGCACGCTGAGGATGGCTGTGGAGAGATAGACGAGTAGAGTGTGAGATAAACCTGTATATGAGGAGGAAAGACTGGTAGCATGCTAAAGAGAGCAGTGCACAATCACATAATCATGCAGAAAAAAAAAAAAAATTTGGCTGTGTTTCAAGAGTGAGCAGCTTTGCTGTCTACCGCATACAGACGGCCTTCATGTAAGACAGCAGCCTCATAAGTCAGGTTTCCTAATCTCCCTGACATTTATTTTCCTTTTTAAATGTTATATATCCTCAAATTCTAATAACATTTACCATTATTATTCATATTTATGATGAGTTATTTTAAAGCTAAAAGCAACAAATATATCTTTACATTTTCACCATTATTATTCACCGTTTTTTAAAAGGAATTGGGTGCACTTTATATTCAGACTTATCTACTAACTTTTAGATTAATAATTTGATTCAATGCATTTATTGTGTACATATGTACATTTTTGCATCATACTTGCATTTAGAACAATGCCTTCATGTAATACATCTGTAATTAATTTATGTATTGCATATGGTTCAACATTTCCTTACACTTTAACCCACCCGTAAAGAGTTAGTTCACCCGAAAATGAAAATTCTGTCATTAATTCCTCACCTTCATGTCATTCCAAACCCTGAAGACTTTCATTCATCTTCGGAACACAAATGAAGATCTTTCTGATGAAATCCGAGAGCTCTCTGGCCCCTTCATAGATAGCAATTTAATGAACACTTTCAAGGCCCAGAAAGGTAGTAAATACATCGTTAAAATAGTCCATGTGACTCCAGTGGTTCACTATTAATTGTATGAAGCGATGAGAATACTTTTTGTGTGCAGAAACAAACAAAAATAACTACTTTATTCAACAATTTCGTTCCAGCCGGTGTCAGTCTCCTACGCAGTTTACGTTGTAAATACAGCACGCGCATGCGTCGTGATGCATGCCTGAACAGCATCGGCTGCCGTAACTCAAAAGCGCTGCACGGAAACGGCGTAGGACACTGACAATGAACGAAATGGTTGAATAAAATCATATTTTTGTTTGTTTTTGCACCCAAAATGTATTTTCGTGCATAACCACTGGAGCCAAATGGACTATTTTAACAATGTTTTTATACAGTGGTATACAGTGTGAACCGCTTGCAGAATCTGTGAAAATGTGAATAATTTTAACAAAATGAAAGAGATCATGCGTTTTGTGCTGTCCTGAATGAGATATTTTACATAAAAATGTTTACATATAGTTTATAAGACCAAAAAAAACAAAAAACTGAATTTATAAAAAGGTTTAAATATTCACTGAAACTCCAGAAGGAAACACGATGCATTAAGAGCCGGGGGTTGAAAACGTATTGAATTTGAAGATTAAGGTAAATTGTACTTAATTTGTCGTCCTGGAAACATGTTAGTATCTTCCTAACAGGCAGTACTAAATTAAAATATATATATATATTTAAACAAAATAAGAACAATTTGGAAATCTTCATCCTGTTCAAAAGTTTTCACCCCCGGCTTTTAATGCATCGTGTTTCCTTCTGTAACATCAGTGAATGTTTAAACCTTTTTTTATTGGTTGTGTCCCTCAATCGTCCTCAGTGTGAAAAGATGGATCTCAAAATCATACCGTCACTGCTGGAGAGGGTTCAAATATGCAAAAGATGCTGGAAAACCCTTTAAACCTAACCATACAATCCCTAACCTTAACTGTACGCTATCCTACTTCAATAATATGTAAGCATATTGTATCAAACACCGAAGTTGCAGCAGTTTTATTTTTGTTTTTATTATAGTTTTATTCATATTTTTAATCAACCCATTTTAATTTTAGTTTGATTTTTAGTAATTTAATTAGTCATTTTATTAGTTTTATTTTGCTACTTTTATTCGTTTTAGTTCATTAGTTTTTATTTCAGATTTATTTCACGAGTTAGTGTGCCCATATAATCTTAGTGAAAGATTATACCCGAGCTCCGATTGCTTCCCTATAATGGCAAAATTGTACAAAAGGAGGAGCAGGGGAGGAGGAGGAGGAGGGATGCTGCAGGAACTAAAAATGGGAAGAGGTAAGCTGCTGGTTTTATACCTTGGTATTAATTGGAAGATTAGATGGGCGTACTCCTCCCGAAATTACGTTTAATAACTTCACTTCAATTTACAGAAATGTTTTTTTTTATAGTTTTAGTTTTAGTTAACAATAATAACTCTGGTTATGACATTGTAAGGTAAAACATGTTCACAGGGAGCCCGATCTCACGAAAATGCGTATAAATAGTACGAGTGTGCAATCTCGTAGAATGTATACGCCAAAACTCATTTTAGCGTGCATATGGTACGCCGTTTTTGGCGTGCATATGATCACGCACTTTATGGCGTATTATATGTACGAACCCCCACCCCCACCCCACCCTCACCCTACCCAAAAGCGTGTCATATACACGCCATAAAGTGCGTATCATATGCACGCCAAAAAGCGGCGTAACATATGCACGCCAAAACTCATTTTAGCGTATACATTCTCTGAGATTGCACACTCATTATTTATACGCATTGTCATGAGATCGTGTTGTCACAGGACAACGGAAAGCTTTTTATGCGTTTTGGCCTTTCATTTAAACAGCAATGGCCTGAGGCCTGGGGGCCTGAAAATGCAAATTTCAACCTTTACCGTCTCCATGTAAACAACAAAAACGTGAATTTGTGAAAACAGTGACATTATGCACATGCGTATTACATGTTCACGTATCGTCTTACGTGTTTGCGGGTGTTTCTATGGTTGCATCTCAATCATCTCCCTAGCTTGGTGTTTAATCAGTATATCGCGTCCATGAATGTGGCCGACTCCCTGATCAGTGCCCTGACAGAGCTGATTGAGACGAACCCAAAGTGACTGTCAGGATGCAGTTCTTTGTCATGTCTTTTATTTTGAAAATTGTCATTTGAGTTCATGTTCATTTTGTTCTGTTCGTGGTCTTTGTAGTTCTTTTGTTCTTGCTAATTAGCTTCAGGTGTCTCTTGTTATCTGATTAGCAATGTGTTATTTAACCATGTGGTTCATTTTTACCTTTGTGGATTGTTGATTGATTGTTAGATTGGTTGCTCTAATGTTCGTGTGAATGTGCCCTTCATGGTTCCTTGTTAAGGTTAAGCTATAGGCTCCATGCCATTCTACGGTCAAGCCATGGATTACTACTGAGCCATTAAACATCATTTTTATCTGCATCTAGATCCTGACTCCTGTCATCGCCAACTACTGACCTGGCATGCATAATACAGCCTTTTTAGTCATTTCCGCAGATCCGTGGGAACGGGATCGTTTTGACAACATTGTCATCTTTAGTAGTACATCGTTGTCGTGTAAGCACCCTCATAGTACAAGTTTTTGGAAACTATACCATTTAAGTCTCCATGTAAAACAAAAAAAAAGTGAATTTGTGAAAATGGTGACGTCATGCACACTACGTGTTCGGTCTATATGCGTGTAGTGTTTCTTTAGAAAGTGACATCGCCAACTACTGGCCTGGCAGCAGAATACAGCGTTTTGTGAACAAGGATTTGTTCCGTCTGTACACGAAAATTGCAAAGGAAAAACTACAGTACATTGTTGGCATGTAAACGTACCGAAAGAACAGTTGAAAAAACAGAGAAAGAACAACAACCCCTGCTGTTTTGTTTCGAGAGTCTTGTCATTTGGACAGGAATGACTTTAATCTGCAGTCCGTTAGTTACACACGTTACTGTGGTTCAGATGCTCCTTTAAAAAGAGTCAAAAGGGGAACTTTGGTTTGGGACATCATTTGTGTTGTTTTGTTTTGTTTTGTTCTGAGCGCTTGCTACACACTGCAACTATATTATTCCGCCAGGCACGCATTACACACTGATGTTACTGAGGCTTACTTTAAATATTTTGTTCTATTATTGGAGAGTTACTTTAATTTTTGTGATTAATAAAGCAGTATTCTTTTGAGTCCATGTTACATGTGTCCTTCGTTTCATTGCTTCCCCTTGAGCCAAGGGTCGTAACACAAGGATGAGGCGAAAAGATGGGAAACGTTAAAAAGGACATCTTCTGTGTCAGAGAGAGAGAGAGAGATAGAGAGAAGGGGAGAGAGACTGCTGGAGTGATATTTGATTGATTTATTCCATCTGCAGCAATGTCCAGACAGCTGTGTCCATGTGGGAATAGTCGTAGGATTAAGGCACTGGTTCGTGTAATTAATGGCTCGTGTGTGCCAGCGAGAAGGAGATCAACACTAAATCAAAGCAGAGAATGTGTGAGAATGTGTGAGTGTGTGTGTTACACGAGGGAAAAAGGGTCAATACTAAATCACAAAAAAAGCCAATAGGCTTTAGAAAAGAGCAGAGATTGTGTGTTTGGTGATAAAAGCATGTCTGTGTGTGGTACGGAACATGTGTGTGTGTGTTTGTAACTGTGTTGCATTAGTGTGTTTTTGAGATGAGAGATTAGATTAGATTTGTGCTTGTGCACCAACTACCATAGGGCCAAATCTCATGTTATCGGGAGCATGTTTCAGCCGAGGGGGAAACCAATCATGCTGTTGTTCTTTATACTTGGATTGTTGCGATTACCATTACATATGCAAAACACTCGTGCCTTCATATGCAAAACACTCTTGCTCTTGATATTGCGATGTTCTTGATAAATGCTAGCTACTGTATGTTTTAATGTTCAGCCTCACAATTGTATTAGGCTACAGTTTTATTGATTTTTTTTTTTAAGCCTGTCAAAACCTTTACTACTAATATCACAACAGATCATTAAGCACAAGAACAAAACCTCAACCATTCTAGAAAGAAAAGAAAAAAAACTTTATGGCCTCATATATTTTGATTACACACTGAATAATTACTTTTACAAAGATTATGGATTTTATGTAAATTAAGCATGTAAGGTACTATAAGTAGTCATAATTTCATAATTTTTTCAATTATGTTAAAGGGGACCTATTATGCCCATTTTTACAAGATGTAATATAAGCACCCTGTAGCGGAAGACTGGTTTCCCACTGAAGCTAAGCAGGGTTGATCCTGGTCAGTACCTGGATGGGAGACCTCCTGGGAAAAACTAGGTTGCTGCTGGAAGAGGTGTTAGTGAGGCCAGCAGGGGGCGCTCACCCTGAGGTCTGTGTGGGTCCTAACACCCCAGTATAGTGATGGGGACACTACTGTCGATAAGCACCGTCCTTCGGATGAGACCTTAAACCAAGGTCCTGACTCTCTATGGTCATTAAAAATCCCAGGTTGTCCTTCAGAAAAAGAGTAGGGGTGTAACCCCAGCAGCCAGGTCGGAGCCTGAACAGCTCGTGCCTCGGATACTCTGCCAAAAACTAAAACATCTGTTTGGTTTGATTATCATCTCTATGGCGTTTATTATCTGCATGTGTTTTAAAGCCATATTAGTCTAAACTTAACACGCGCACAGAAAGCTGGATGTCAGACAGCGCATCCCTTGAGTCATGTCTGTGACTGTAAACAGCAGGGAAAGAAATCGCATGTGTATATTAGATCTGTGTATTAAAGTGAAAGCAGCGTAATATACAGTACCTACTGCTGTAAATATGAATCAAACAACAAAAGAAAAACAGAACATCACTCACTGCTCTTGAGTGAATAACTTTAGTAGCTTTATAAGAATACATTTCTTACTTGAATGCTGCTGTTAAATGCTCTGGCGAGGAGATAAACATGGCGGACTGTGTACAGCTCTCTGAGGGCGGGGTCTATGGCAGAGTCAGTCAGCAGTTGTGGGCAGGGCCTGAGCATAACGTAACATTGCTAGAATCTGCAAACAGCTTGTGATTTACAGGGATTAAAAAACGAGGAGTGGGTGGATTTGTATCAGTATAGTGTGGTTGTGTACACTCACAGCTGACATACATTTATGTTCAAACAGCATGTAAAAGTGAATTTTGCATAATATGTCCCCTTTTATACAAAACACAATAAGTTTTCTTTTTAAATGTTGTATACAGTATGTAAACATTTCATTCACAGTAACTGCCTTTCGTAATGCTATTTGGGTTTCCATGGCCGAGCAGTGGTGTAAAGCACGCTGCCACTGGACTAGAGCAGTGGAGAGAGACGTGTTCTTTGCAGCTGCTCGGCCATGGAAACCCATTCCATGAAGCTCTCTACGCACTGTTCTTGAGCTAATCTGAAAGCCACACTAAGTTTGGAGGTCTGTAGCTATTGACTCTGTAGAAAGTTGGTGACTTCTGCGCACTGTGACCCTCAGCATGCGCTGACCCCGCTCTGTGATTTTACGTGGCCTACCACTTTGTGGCTGAGCTGCTGCTGTTGTTCCCAATTGCTCCCACTTTGTTATAATACCACTAACAATTGATCGTGGAATATTTAATAGTGAGGAAATTTCACGAAACGATTTATTGCACAGATGGAAAACTATCACTGTACCATGCTTGAATTCACTGAGCTCCTGAGAGTGACCCATTCTATCACAAATGTTTGTAGAAGCGTCTGCATGCCTAGTGTTTGATTTTATACACCTGTGGCCACGGAGGTGATTAGAACACCTGAATTCAATGATTTGGAGGGGTGTTTTTTTGTTTTGTGGAGATTGTTCTTGAGTCCCTTGTTTGTCCCAAGCAGTTAAACTGCCCAACGTTCTTCAGAAATATCCTCCAGATGAAGATGTCCAGATTTTTCTTATTTTGTTTAAATATCAAATTTATAAAAATGTAAAAATATATATATTTTTTTCATTTATCACTGCACTTCGGAAGCAACAGAAGATACTTGAAGATGTTTCCTGGAGGATAAATTAAGTAATCTATAAATTCCAAATATTTTCACCTACCAGGTCTTAATAAGTGACTTTTGAAAATAAATAAAAAATAGTTTTCTGTGATGGGTAGGGGTTAGTCTGGGGATAGATTGATCAGAAATTCATCAGAAGGTGGGAGACAGATGAAACTGTTGTTTAAGATAAGGACATTTTGCTTTACAGTATGCCATCTGATATTGTAAACCGAGGCCTCACCATGTGACTGTAAGTTACAAGTTAATGCAAGTTACATTGTACGTCTGTAGCTTACCTAAAACGTTATTCTTTGGCTGCTTTGTATGTACTAGTCTTTCTTTTAGGAAATGCAAATCTAGTTTTAACACTGTTCCTTTTCGTCCTTTTTAACATCATCTCAAAAGTCTGCTGACCTCATTAGAAAGTAGTGATCACACAATACACATTTACACAGTTGAAAATTTGTCCTTGCTAATGCTATTTTTCCATGCTTAATTAGCTGCTTTGAAATTCACTAATCAAATGAAATAATACATTATAATTCAATCCCTCTCTTAATAAGATTTGCAAGGTAAGTAAATGTGCTGTCCTGCTCTCTCGCTCTCTCTGATGCTCCATTTCAGTTTTTTTTCAGCCTTGCACATGGCTGTAGGCAATTCAGCCACGCTTACGGTTGTGAGATAAAAAGGAAAATGGGATTGATTGATTTGTAAGAGTCAAATGAAGGACAAAGAGTCAGAAAAGAGCGGCTGAATGAATGGATGGTTGGATGGAAGATCAGGAAACGGAGGGTGCATGGCGAGACAGAGACAAATGGAGGTCAATGAACAAGAAGATGAGGGAAAAAGTCAAATGTGTAGCCAGTGACCTCTCCCTTTTTCTGGGATAATCAATAACAGAGAGACAGACAGTGACAGAGACAGAAGGGGATAACACAATAACAAAACCAGTTTTTTCTTTTTATATTCTTTCCAGTCCATTCAACCTCTGTGGAATTCTTAACCAAAGACTTTTTTAAGCATGTCAGTACACTCGATGACCATCTTGGTAACGCCCCTGGGCTTCTAGCTATGCAAGTACATCTCCTACTGTATGCTTGAATTGAAATGCAGGGCTTCCTGCAGCTGGCGTGTTAGGCCTGTTTCGCACGTGTAAGCAGCAATGCAGTGTAACTGCATCAGTACACTTTGTAGCATTGTTCTTTCACACAAAGAGCCTTTACATGCACTTTAAATGTACGATTTCAGATGGACAAGAAATGGAAACAAAGCTGTTATATAATCACCATCTCCTATCATGTGGAAAAGAGCAAGAGCTTGTGAAAAAGTAGTGTGCTTAATTGTACTGAATGTACACTTGTAGTGTACTGTATATTTAAAAAAAACTATTTTGATCATCTTTTGTCATGCTTTTTAAGAAATACACTTATTTTGATATGCTGACTAACATACTAAAGCACATGTAAAGAAATGTTTTTACTGTTATTCAACTGCCTGTTATTTGATATTGCGTTTATAGTTAATATATTTTAAATGTACTAAATTGCAACTTAATTAAAAACGTGTAATTATAGATATATTCAAATACATAGAAGATATGTTTCAGTATATTTAAAGGTACATTATGTAATTCTTGGGGATATCCTTTGGTTCTGTTTAGGTTCAGTGTGTTTTGCTTTGGTTTTCGCAAGCAAAAGCCTGTGTTTCTGCCCTTTAGTTTCCATATTTTTTTATTAATCCTGCACCTGTTTCTTGTTAATTAGCTCTCACTGGTATTTAAGCCATTAGTGTCCTGCATTCTTGATTCGGTCTTGTTTGTGTTTGTGCAGAAGGACCATTCCCCTGGAAGACCACACAAGGAATTTTCTTGATCTGGAATTCCTTATACATTACCTATGGATGGTCCCCAGGAAAACTTTGCCGTCTTTGTGGAGTGGGTATCGGCGGATTGTGGATTGCCCTTCACTGTCTACGCAGCTGAAGAGGACATTGCCAGTCCCACTCCAAACCCTGAGCCCAGCCAGTGTCCCTCCACTCTACACCAAGCCTAAGCCAAAGCCCACTGCAGACATAGAGCCCGAGCCTGGAACCAGAGCGGATGCCTGAGCCAATCGTTGCTCAGGAGCCTGAGCCCAATCAAGAATCTGACGAGTTCCTTGAGCCAGCAACACCATGCGTTTTAGTGAGCATTCTTGTTAAGTACGAAGGGATGAAAGGAAGCCCCATCCACACTTACGCCACTGAGAGTGAGCTAGATCTGGCCTCTGGGAAATTAATATAGGATTTGGAAGAGGATAGTTCCAAGTCTCCTGTGTCTTCACTGGTCCCCCCCAGCTACAAGTCTTCTGTGGCCCTGTCCCAAATGGCACACTTCATGTGCACTTTCACTCTTGTGGACTTACAATGGCCGCTGCGTGCGCTTGTCCATTAAGTCCACAAGACCGTAGGGTGTCCCATTCGTCATTTAAGCTAAAAAAAGGGTGGTTGTGAGCGCCCTCTTTGCAGCTTCTATGCGCCCTCAATGCGCAGAGGGCTTTTACCAGGCAGTCAAAGCTGCATTAAGTTGTTAAAATGCAGACTCAGAGGAAGACCGTGAGGGTTTAGGGTGCAATTTTGGACAGGGAATGTGTTTCCGCTGGTCTTGCCCCCAGCTCCAAGTCTCCTTTGTCTCCAATAATCCCGCCCAGCCACCCTATACCACCTCCCATAATAGCCAGTTCCTCACCCCTACCGCTAGTTTCCTTCAGTCCCTTGGCTCTGACTTCACTTAACTGCGTGAATCTGCCTTGGGTCTTCCGGAGGATCCAACCGGCACTCCACCTCAGCTTGTCGACCCGTTGACTCTACCTTAGTGTTGTCAAAAGTATCGACCGCAATACCAAGTGGGTACTGAAATTTAAAAAATGTGATGCTTTGTGCGATGTTGAGCGGAATCGTAAACACCTCTGATTGCCCATTGTGCTCACACACTCATCAAACATGTCTGATGACCAGCGCTTCAAAAACATGTTGTAAAAATACATCAATGACGCTTTTCACGGAGCGCTTACACAGATACACACAGGAGTGTTTGAATGCAGGCCCCTATCAGCCTACTGGTCCCCTGGTCGACACCTGCTTGTGCTTTCAAACGCTCCCGCTTTCAAAACACTTTCAAACACTTCCGTGTGCTTTCAAATGCACCCGTGCACTGATCATTGTAGCCACATCACACATCCGATGAGCATGCGAGCACAATGGCCAGTCAGAGGTGTTTACGATTCCGGCTCAACAGCGCTCAAACCATCACATTTTTTTAATTTCAGTATCGACTTGGTATCGCGGTCGGTACTTTTGACAACACTACTCCACCTTTGCTCCTCTCTCCCTCGACTCCACCTTGGACCATCGTCCTTACGGCTCCACTTGGCTCCCTCGTCTCTCTGGCTTCGCCTTGGTCAGACGTCGCTCTGCCTAAGTCACAGACTTTGCCTCACTCCTCTGGCACCCTGGTTCTACATCGGACACTCATCGCTGTGTCAGAGTTATGCTTTGGTTCTGTTTAGTTTCCCCTGTGTCTATTTTACCTGTGTTCCTGCTCATTAGTTTCCATGATTTCTAATTGATCCCACACCTGTTTCCGTTCTAGTTCATTAGCTCTCCCTTGTATTTAAGCTTGTAGTTTGCTGTTCTGATTCTTATACCTATTCTCTCTGTTTATTATTCTCGATTCTATTTGGATTTGTACATGTTTAACTATTTCGGACAATAAAACTTCTTTGTTCAAAATGAATAACATTTAAATAATAAGTAATTAATCCTTATTCCAAAATGTGATTTTGTCTTACCCTTATTCACTGTTGTAAAGCCTGATATAAGTGTTTATATTTTAGACCTGACAAGATGGTTTCTTGGGAAATTGCATACAAACGTCTCATCGTATCCATAAATAGAGACAAGTTCATAAAAGGTGTGATGAAAGTATGACATGGCCACAAAGTTTTGTACTAGAACAGTTTGGTGCCAATATTTTTCACTGTACCGTATGACTGAGTGAGTCTATACTATAGTTAACCCTTTCAAGGTAAGATACAGTAATTTGTCAGTCCTCTGTTTACAGTATCATGTGGCATACTGTAATGTATGCCTGTATTTGATGGCATCTGTCTCCCTACCTCTGATTAATCTGATGGTTACACTGTCAGATTGTTTCATCTGTCTTGTACTCAATCTTGTACTGCTCTATTCACAAATTGCAAATGATCTCTCTCTCTCTCTCTCTCACACACACACACACACACACACACACACACACACACACACACACACACACACACACACACACACACACACACACACACACACACGCACACACACACATGTTGTGTTTCCATGTTTTATGGGGACATTCCATAGGCGTAATGCATTTCATACTGTACAAACCATATTTTCTATCCCCTACACTGCCCCTGACCCTAAACCTACCCATCACAGGAGACATGCTGCATTTTACATTTTCAAAAACATCACTTAGTGTGATTTATAAGATGTTTTCCTCATGGGGACCAAAAATGTCCCCACAAGGACAAAAATTTGGATATTGCCATCTTTGTGGGGACATTTTGTCCCCATACCGTAGGGGATTACCAGTCCACACACACACACACACACACACACACACACACACACACACACACACACACACACACACACACACACACACACACAGACACACACACACACACACACACACACACACACACACACACACACACACACACACACACTTTAAACATTGTGGTTATTATCTGAGCTCATTTATACTGTAACAAGAATTCATTACATTTAGTTATCTATTTAAGAAATTGCACGGCAGTTCTAGAATCTATGTCAGTGGAAATCAATGTATGTGCCAAATAACCATAACGATCAGTATTAAATGATAGAAAAAAATAATAATTTAACTGAATCGAGAAGCAAATGAGAAGTTTGATAGTAATATCATTATGAAAGGCAGTTAATGTGAATGGAATATTTATATAGATTTATATAATTTTGTAGTTAAAATTATATATATTTTTATTTTGTATATTGTACTAACAATTGAAAACATGCTTGAAAGAAGTGTTTGAAAATGTACCACTTGCTTGAGAAAATTACACTAAAGCAATTGTAAAAAACTGAAAGTATATTTTAAGTAACACGTATAGGCTCTTGAACGGCTGGGTTAGTAAGGAGTATGAGTGAGGAGAGGGAGTGAGTGAGAAGGATGGACGGTGAGATTGTGTCCTCTGGTGCAGTATGGGTTCTCCAGAGAGGCCATCTGTCATGTTTGACTGCACAGCCTCCGGCCCTCTGTCACTTCACCCTGTTACCCAAGCCTACACCGACCCAACATGCCTTTCACAGTCATCATTTACCTAGCAGCTGAGTGGAAGGAAGTATATGTCTTGCTCCAGCTCTTGTCATCAAGTATGCAACCAGCAGCACAGAATGTCTTTGAATGCCACAATATGAGGGACAGCTGGTTCTCTGCTCTGTCTATGTGCCTCCATCACTAAACATTGATCTGTTATCACTATTTAGCACATTCAATCTTAGGCTTGGTCTTTCGTTTAGGTTTATTTGACTATTTTAATCAGTGTATAGTCACGGAGTAAAAATGGTGTGTGAAAATTCTTAAAGAATCACAAATGAAATGAAATGTGTTGTTATTTTATATTTATTTTATGTGTTTTTTATTTATTTATTTATAAACCAACCCAACAGTTAGCTCTGGTCCTCTAATCTGATTGGAAAAGCATTGTTACAATGAAACACAAAACTTGAAGCTTTGGATTTTTTTGGTAGAGGGTGAACAATTTAGCTTATTTCATGTCAATACCTAGGAAAAATGAAAAGTAGAGAAATGTTGATATTGCTGTTCCATTGCAGGTGGGAGAAAGATAAATGTGAAGAGAGAGAGTGGTGTACTATTACCTTTGGACTGTCTGTTGTGGAAATGACAAACAAAGCCGTTTCTGGTAAGTTGAGGAAGGCCGTTCATAGCCACTTGTGTCGGCTAAAAAGAGTGATTTTCAGCAGATTCTTTCCCCATGGACAAGGGGGATGTTGATTCAGAATAATAATTTCAGCATTTCTCTCACCTCTCTCTTATTTTCTCTCCTTCTGTTCCAAGAGGGCCCAGGTGCAGGGATAGACAGAATCATAGCTCTTCTCAATTGGACCGACGCACTTCTCAACCTGGCTTCACATGCATCCACAGCATCTCTTTGCCTTTTTCATGTTTAGGGATTTGTAATATTGACAGTCAACAAAATTCAAAAATACAGAAAAAAATTAATTCTGCAAAGGACAGCTAATTGTTTATGTGAGACAGAGTTTTCACACTACACTTAGTGTATTAATGTCTACATGCTAGTGGTTATGTAATGTCTACCATCCTATACATTTTATTATTAAATTAAACCATAAACAAATTGGATTTATTACAGTTTATCACTCAGGTTTGTTAATTTCGTTAATGAAAATATGACGAAAAATGTTAGTTGACAAGCTTTTTTTCCATGACTGAGATGAGAAGACGAGATGACACAAACAACATTAAAATAATAACTGTGACTATACCAACATGCAATATTGTTGACAAAAAAGACGAGACTAAAATGTAGTTGACCAAAACCATTCTTTGTTTTTGTCAGGGGAAAAAAGAGGAGCGTGCAAGCGTTAATGCTTGCGGCCAGATTTCAATCATTTCAGAGCTTTTCTGTTAAAAGATTTTATTTTATTTTATATATATTTGGTGTTTTACATAAACTGTGCAATCTGGCAACCATGCGCACGTGAGCTCTCTCTCTCTCTCTCTCTCTCTCTCTCTCTCTCTCTCTCTCTCTCTCTCTCTCTCTCTCTCTCTCTCTCTCTCTAAAAACAACAATAAACATGTACACAACAAGTAAACATAAAAATACATTTCTCAAATGACAACAAGCGTTGTGATTATAATTTTGAGCACAATAATCTGGATTATCAATACAGTATGACAAAAATGTGACTAAGTTTTCATTGACGAAAACTAGACTAAAATGCAAGGCATTTAGTCGACTAAAACTTGACTAAACAAAAACAGGACATGGTTGACTAAATATGATAAAAACTAAAAGCACATTTGACTCAGGATTAAGACTGAGTCTAAATTAAAAATTGCTGATGAAATTAACACTAGTACACACACTTCTAACGTGATGTAGCCTATAATGAGCTGGATGAGGAGGTTTTGGCTGTGCTACAAGAGGTTCTCCTCTGTTCTTTATCTTGTGTTAACATTACATTGCCCTGTGTAGAGTTTAATATACTGTATCTTCATGTTGTTAAAAGTGTTATATTCGTTCATTCTGCATCGTTATCCTCTGGATCATCTACTTACCTGAACTGTGGTGCCGAAGATATACAATTTTATAAACTTCCTATAATAATGAACTAAGAAATGCTAATCTTATTACATATGCATGTGTTTTGTACATTTGCAGAAACGTTCACATGATTTGTTTAGGTTAAGCATCTGAGAGAGACTGTTAACTAGAGTAATGAAGAGACAGTATTATTTAAAATTATCGTTGTTTTATTAAATTATTGCATGCTGTTATTGCATGTCCCATTCTCGTAAATATGCAGTTATTTGGTGCTCAGCGTTTAAAGCTTGTGCAAAGGATATCATAGGTCACATGTCATGAATTGCAAGTGATGGTACCTCATATGAATATTGTTTTTTTCCAGTTCTGAGATGCGAAAAGTATTCTAACTGCTTTGTTTATCGACATTAGGTAAAGTTGCCACACTTATACTGTAATTACCTGGTAGAATCTGTTGGACTCGGCATCAATTCCTCGAGTCCGCGTGTTCGTTGAATGAGGAGAGCAGGAACAAAATATAGTTTAACTCTTTTAATGATTAAGTAAGTCAGATGAAGAAGCATTCAGAGCTCTGGGTCACAACTGTCCCTGATTTACACAATCCTTGCAAGGTTTGTCCAGGTAGTCTGCGACAAACTTGCCTTTCCCTGACCCAATACATAAGTTGTCTTTCTTTGGGAGTCAGATGATTTTCTGGTCAGCTGTGCTTCGTTTGCAACATCACCCCTCCAATTTCCTGGACAAAAGACTACTTCTTTGTTAACAGACACAAAGGCACTCTGAAAGTATAGCAAAATGCATAGCAGAACACTTTCTCATATGGATCTGTTACTTACCACAACCTCTGGCTGTTGCTCTGGTGACTCTGATGTCCAACAGAAAGTACATACAGTCTTAAAGCAAAATCATTTTATAAGCTAACATTATCTTAAATTTACTATTGTTAATGATTCATTTCTACAAGCGTTGTTAGCAATAATGCACAAACAAATATTTTATTCTCAACAAATCTCAATAGACGGAAATTTAGGGGATTCTGAACCAATGTCAGCCCTGACCATTTTTCTTCTTTTTTTCTTTTTTGTTGCCCTGTAGAATGACATTGGAGAATACAAAATAATAAAAATAAATAAATAAATATACTTGCCTAAAGCTGGGTCTGATTTCACAAGTCTTCCATCTGGAAGACACTGGGGATTTTCTGAGACTGTTGAATACATGTGGTGATGCCTAAACAATGATACCTGAACAAACAGTGTCATTTGATGTGCAGGCATTGTACACTGTTATTTCACACTGGACATTGTGCATTTTTGTCCCGATTTTCAGTCTGGACGAGTGGATGCTAATTTTTAAAAGTTAGAACCAGTCTGCAGATTTGACAGTCGGAGTTGCAGATTTCACAGAAAATTGTGTCTTGTACGATGAGCAAAGATACCATGGATTTGGAGGAGATCAAACAATGTTTGTAATTTATGAGCCAATTTTAGAAAACATTGTTCTCTTTTTGTCTTTTGGTAAACGAGAGACATGTTTCTGAGCGAGTTTGTTGTGCTCGGAACAACTAGAAATATGTCAGTGTGTGATGTTCAGTCATTTCTCTTTAACCATTTAAGTGTATGATGTTTAGTGTTATACAATCTTTTCAGATTATTCAAGCCTTAAAGAGCATGAAAAAGGTCTGCAAAGTCACAAAATCACTGCAAAATGAGTTATTCTCCATATCAGAGTGCACTGTTTCTGAACTCCCTGAATTGCAGTCTTGAGTTTTCTTCTGGGAACGATCACATCACAATATTCCTCCTTTATATAATTCCCACCCAAGGCATATGCTAAATAAAGTGACGAGGCTTGGTTGAGTTATAGTAGTGTGTTGAAACTCATGGTTATGGTAAGGGGTGTGACATTTCCCAAACACACTCAAAGCTGTTGACCAATCACAACACACTGGTCCAGCCGACCAATCAGAGCATGCTAGCAAAACTAATTATATGCTAATTAATGCTAACAACATGCTAAATCATGCTAACAACATGCTAGCAATGCACTAATTTGTGTTAGCAATGTTAACATGTGACTATTCATTACATGTGACTATTGAAACCCAAGTTTTGAGCAGTATAGAGTAGCACTTGTTTGTCGTTTCTACGATAACAAATGCAAACTTACCAATATGATACTTTCTGGTCCAGTTGCTCTGGCAAAGTTGATTGATCAGTGTCATCTGCATCATCCGGATCAGTTTTTGGGACATTATCATCTGTCTTTATTGCTTTGGGAGCTGATGTTCTATCTATCTATCTATCATCAATCTATCTATCTATCATCAATCAATCAATCAATCTATCAATCTATCTATCTATCTATCTATCTATCTATCTATCTATCTATCTATCTATCTATCTATCTATCTATCTATCTATCTATCTATCTATCTATCTATCTATCTATCTATCTATCTATCTATCTATCTATCTATCTATCTATCTATCATCAATCAATCTATCTATCTATCTATCTATCTATCTATCTATCTATCTATCTATCTATCTATCTATCTATCTATTAATCTATCATCAATCTATCTATCTATCATCAATCAATCTATCTATCTATCTATCTATCTATCTATCTATCTATCTATCTATCTATCTATCTATCTATCTATCTATCTATCTATCTATTAATCTATCATCAATCTATCTATCTATCTATCTATCTATCTATCTATCTATCTATCTATCTATCTATCTATCTATCTATCTATCTATCTATCTATCTATCTATCTATCTATCTATCTATCTGTCTATCTATCTATCTATCATCTATCTATCTATATATCATCAATCTATCAATCTATCAATCTATCAATCTATCTATCTATCTATCTATCTATCTATCTATCTATCTATCTATCTATCTATCTATCTATCTATCTATCTATCTCTCATCTATCTATCTATCTATCTATCTATCTATCTATCTATCTATCTATCTATCTATCTATCTATCTATCTATCTATCTATCTATCTATCTATCATCAATCAATCTATCTATCTATCTATCTATCTATCTATCTATCTATCTATCTATCTATCTATCTATCTATCTATCTATCTATCTATCTATCTATCTATCTATCTATCTATCTATCTATCTATCTATCTATCTATCTATCCATCCATCCATCCATCCATCCATCCATCCATCCATCCATCCATCCATCCATCCATCCATCCATCCATCCATCTATCTATCTATCTATCTGTAATTAATTTCTGTAATTGGGTATTTCCCCAAATTCTGGCCTATTTGCGTCCACATGGTGTAATTCTATTAAAAACGAATTAAAACATTTTGGCACCACTAATTAGTATAAATAAAAACAAGCCTATACTTTTTATATGGCTGCTCTTACTAATGATTTTAACACATTTTATTGGTGTTTTGTGGTAAATTATCTGTGTTTTGGTGTTGTCCGCCACCAGAGTTTTCACATGTTATGCCATATCTCAAACATTATTTATCACAAATTAATAAAAAAAAAATGCATATGAATGAAATGTTACCTGAATTAATAAACTTCATGCACAGATTAAGCACATATATGCATTTTGTACTTTATTTTACTTCATTTCTACCTGTCCCATGGTTTAGTCGTCATTACCAACATATAGGCACTTTCCTACTTGTTTTCATCAAAAGTTTATTTGGTAGCCATGGTAACCTAATTTCACAGTGGAGCACATGGATTTCAAGCTGCAAGACTGATGCCTTCATGTCCAGAAAAGTAAGTAAATCTACTCTTTATTCTTTGTGTTGGGCATGTACACGTATTATGCGTCATTACCATATGTGTTGTACTTTTGTATTATTTTTATCACTTTAATAGTTAAAATGGTGTACATTACATGTAGAAAGCTAGCTACACTTGCTTAGTCATCATCTTTGCTAGTAAGGCTAGTTTTTGACAAAAATGTCATTACCAGCACAGTCATACCAGCACATTTCAGCTTCTGCTGGTAGTGACAGGTTGTGGTGGTGATGACGGCAGATACATTAAACATACTGTTCTTTAAAGAGTTTATGTTGAATATGTTATCTAAAATGAATTAATATACATTTACCAATCAACAGTCACTATATTTTAAATTAAGTAATGCATTTGTTTTTAAAATACTAAATTAATTCATTATAATTGTTGTGTTTAGGTGTGACATGGCTCCAAAAGCAGCTGCCCAAAGGTCTTACAGGAAACGCCTAAAAGATGATCCTGAGAAATATGCACTGTATCTGCAGAGTGAGAGAGATATCGTAGAAGAGAAACAGGAAAATTTAAATCTGTTTCCCTATTGAGCACGTGAGAACACAGATATGAAAAATGTCTGAGCTCCGCCATAACTTCCGCCAAGTGAGGTCAAATACGAGCGTGGTCATAGATGTATACGTAGATGCCTCATTAGCGCCTGCACGGATCAGTAGAATGAGGCATCTACGATCGATTTATCTATGACCACGCTCGTATTTGACCTCACTTGGCGGAAGTTATGGCGGAGCTCAGACATGATCACGTTTGTCTGATAAGAGGGCAAATAATAGCATAAATACTGCTCGGTTTCTCTCAGAACCTTAATTTCTTTTCGACTGCAGAAAGAAAGACATGGACATCTTGGATGACATGGGGGTGAGTAAATTATAAGCAAAAGTTTTTTTTTAAAGTGAACTAATCCTTTAACTGTATCCCACCTAAGTAGCAGCAAAAGTGTTTTGCAATACAACATGAATACAAGTGCATACGTTTTGATGTAAGTACAAAGTATTTAAAGACACCTTACATAAAGTGTGACCAATTATTCTTTTAAAGCTTGGAACAACTAACACTAATTCGGTACTGACATCTTTTCAATGTGCATATAACAGATAAAACATACAATTTAACACTTTCACACTGTTTAAAGAACTCAGTCCCAGAGGCAGTTTCAGTACATTTGCCTTTAATCACATAGAAAAAAGAAAAAAACATACTTTATACAAAATAGTGTTTTTTTGTTTTGTTTTTTTGTCTCTGAGTTTTCATCATACAGTTTGACAGAGGAAGAGAGAGTCATATTTTCAAAAGCTGCAACCTACAAAAAAGACATTCATAAAACTGTTTTTCTCTCGCTTGGTGAGATGACAAATAAACAATCAATAAACAGTCAGTGACCTCTTACCTTCTACTTTTAAAAGCAGAACTAAAACATAACAATGTGATTCCCTTGGGGTTTCAGGTTTTGTTTGTTAAGTAGTGATAGCAGCATTTTTGCTCTGATGACATTTTCCAACAGCAGTTGATTGAATGAAATATGCATCGAACATGAATAAAAGTAAGGGCTTCACTTAAAGGGGAAAACATGTATTAAATTTAACAAAACCCTTAACATCATTAAGGGTTTAGTTCTTTGTAACTCACATTTAATTTGCAAAAAATTAAATAAAAATAAATAAATATATAATGAAAATAGTGGGGTGTGTGTGGACATGTGTTTCTATCCTGGTGGGGACCTGAATGCACACATTACAAAAGCTTATAAAGCATACAGAATGAGTTCTTTTGAAAGTGTAAAAATGCAGACATTATGATAACACAATAACACTATTATCTAATAAACTGAACTGAATGTTATACGTTTTCAGTACAGCACTTTATTCAGTATTTACCATAAACCAAAAAAAGGTGCAACAAATAAAAAGTAGATCCAATTTATTCATGCTTTTAATGTCAGTAAAAAAATAGGTAAAACGTAATACAATGGTATTTTTAAGTGTAAATGCCGTTATATATAAATATGCACTGCAACAAAAAAAAGTATTTTATCATGTTTTCCTGTAAGAAGGATTTAAACATCCTTAAAACAAGACCAATTTACTATACTGATACTGATGAATATATTAGGATTGTTTTTTTTATTTTATTGTGAACTATTTTTATTTGCAATATCCCCATTGGAACTTTTTTCTTGCTTTTAAGTTACACTGTAGTTTTTTTTGTTTGAAAATGAACAATTTCAATACATACAGTTTCAATCGTACGGCTACGTGTATGTGCTGTGTCTCATTTCAAAGGCTGCGTCCTCTGGTGGTTGCACTTGTCGGCTGCGTACGTCATAAAGGATGTTTAAATTCAGAACAGTAGCCATTATAAAATTGGCCTCATTAGCGTGGGCCCCTAGTAAGCCATCCGCCATATTGGGATGGTCAAAGCAGGTCCGTGAACACTCAGCAAGTTGAGTGAGTGTCTGCAACCGTAGTTCGACGCGTGTATGAATATCTATATATGAAATAGACTTCAGCAGATGATTTTGCTAAACTATCACAATACTACAAGATGAAGGCGTCAGCTAGCATGACATTAAAAAGTTGCAATAGTAAAGGTAAAAATATTAAAAGTACCGCAATAAAAACATGTAATATTGAGTTAATACATATAAAATCACATGGCAACACATTCTCACCTGTGAAAGTTCATCCCATTTCTTTGGGAATTTAAATCTCGGTGGTTTCACAACCAATGTTGTGGCATCATTGATTCTTAATGTGAGTGACGACATATTGACCGTTGGAAGGTGACAGGCTCGTCGCCGTGTCTGGAGAGGTGGAATATGGCATCTACGTATGCATATGGACGCAGACTTTGAAATGTGTGGGAGTGGCGTAGTTTAGTTGTCACAATGAGCGAGACAGGTTGACATGGAGCGTGTTAAATCTCGAACCTCCAGGGAATCACACGTTTAAAAAAAAACAGAGGAGAGTCTAAAATGAGAATCAACATTGTCTTGGCTTTTCAGAGATGATGAGAACCGAGGGATTTGAAATGTTGTAAAAGCAACGCAGCGTTTTTATTACTCGCCAGGTGAGTATGGTATTTTATTGAACAGATAAATTGCCATATAGCATAGTTCTAAAATAGCTCATTGTAAAGCATTATCTGTTGTGTAGGGTCATTTCATTTTGGTTTTTGTAGAGCTGTGATGTAATTTATTCTGAAGGAAGTACTGTCTATTAATGGGTAACGCTACAGTCATGACTTCAGCTAGTCCGCTTGAGATCCTTTCCATTTAAACTGGTTGTATATTTTAAGCCTAGTAATGAATGTTTTATGAGCAGTAGGATAATATCTCTCTCTTTATTAATTATGACAAAGAACCATATTCATCCGCACAGTCATGTACAGCCAAAGCACAACCCAAACAATTTTCTACCGCAAAATAAACACAGTTCTGTTTTTTTTTTTTTTTAACAGAGAGCCACAAGTGTTGCTTTAAGCTTAAATCCAACAAAAAAAATTTAGAATTATGTTTAACTTTTTTTTACAGTGTGATAATCCTATAGTTCCATGTTGTTACTATCTGATACCTTTAGTGTAACATGCTCTGCAACAGAACTTATTATGAGGGGGGTACTGCTATAATTTTCCCATAACATAAAACTGACTGCATGAGGCAATGAAATCAATTTTGAAATCCATTGGAGCCTTGTATTGGGAATGTATTCCTATTGTTGCACACAACTGAACTCTATAAGCCAGGGGTCATTAACTGCTTGCATACTGTACATCACTTAGACAGCATAAAAGAGTCATATTACACCATTACCAGATGCCTGGTATGACAGCGAGGAAGGCCATAGAGATGAGATGAGATGAGAGTGCACCAGTGACATATGACGGATAGAGAATGAGAGGAAGCTTTCAGATGATATTGTTGAGTGACAGGCTCTCATTCTCAAGGCATCAACTACTGCCAAGTTCAAGATGAAAATGATACCCAAAAATATCATCGCTCCGAATTCTTCAGATACAGAAGCAGCTGATAAAGGGCCAGATTTACTAAAAAGGAAAATTAGCATGTGGACGCAATCTAATAAAACCACAGATGGGTGTTTAAAGATCTGTGGGGGCGATCTACTGAGAATGTGCAAATTCATTGTCAGACGCAAAATATGTTTTTTGGGCAGTAAATAATGGCACAGACACTAGTACATTGACAACCGCAAACTAATACTCTCCACTCTTAAATTTAGCGGCCTGACAGGGAAACTCCTACAAATGCGTATTCAATAAGGTCAACCTCTCAAAAACATAATCGTGTCTGCATGACTTTTCAACGCTGCATGTTTTTTAAAGCCAAAAGAGCTTACCGTAAATCTGGCTTTAAATGCACAAAAATACTTAATTTATAATACAGATTCCTTTTGAAATCTGGAACATCTTAAGGGTGCTTTCATACTAATACTTCCATTTGACATCAGAGATTGGTTCATTTGAATGATGTGAATGCTGTTTTCTGAACTCGGTTGCGCACCTGCAAACTTAAAAAGGTGGTGTGGGGTCCGGTTCATGTGAAGTCCAGTACAGGTCACTGCTGATATAATCATAGGAGTGAACCGTTATTGATGCTGATGAGCTGATGCAAACTGCAAGAATGTAGCTTACATTTCATATTGCTTGCCTTCAGCAGAAATGGACTCCCAAACGGGTTCATCTAGGAACTGCAGGGGTTCATGATGACAAGCTAATTGATTAAATCAAGTGAAATAAATGCTGCACAATTAATCAAAATAAATCCAAAATTCACAATGTAGCTTAGTGCGATTGTCAAAGCCATTATATTACACATTCCCATAATTTCCCCCAAACATTTGTGGATAGAAGTTTACAGCATTCCACCAAAATAAAAACCTTATGGTTTGAAATGTTAAAAGCTTGAGGGTTTGAACATTTGAAAGTGAAGCATTTAAGACATAAATATTAGTATTAAAATGTTTTTGTTTATTATATCACATTATTTTTTATTTTTCAGTACAGTTGTAATTTACAACAGTAATACATTTGTTTATTTTTCATAATTAAAGTTAAAACTAATAATGATAATAATAACTCCTAAACACATCTTTATCGACCCCTCCCCCTATTTCAAGTTAGACATCAACTTTGTTAGTAGGGTACAACAGGGCTAAATGCACACCTTAAGAAATAAAATCCCATAGTGTATGATTGCAGAAAAAAAATATCGTATTGAACTTTTATGGAACAACAGATTTTGTGTGAAAATAAACCATAAAAGCGGTTTATTTTGTTTAAAAATCTTATAATTGTATGAGGTGGCGACGGGGGGCTTTTACAGTGTATAGGGTCACTAGTGTATTTTTTTCTGAGCAACAATAATTTAATCTCTGATGACTCAACAAGTGCAATTCACCTAGCTTTATTCCTCAAGATGGTCATGTCTGATACACAAAAGAAAGAATCATCAGCAAAATATTGATTTTGAATACATTGAAAATTATCATTTTGAGAATACGGTTGAGAATGTGAACATGAGCCAAATGCTGAGCTCTAACAATGACAGTGACGACGGTAAAAAAATATCAACTAAAACCTTCCATGTTCTAAAAGGTAAAGAAATATGCTTTACTTTATTATTTTGTAATTATTATTAAAATATCTGGAGAGTTTTATACTATTGCTGCAGTTATAGATCCATCTGTCTTAGATGCTAAATACCCAAAGTTCAAATCACAATATATTACAAAATAATGACTTGCACTGTAGGGAGTGAGAACGAGTCTTCGAACCTGCGTGTATGCCTACTGTGAAATTACCACATCAAGCGTGAACACTGTCTTCCGAACACAGGTCCTGACGAGCGTGACTGACATACTGTAAGCAGAGAGGTCGAACTTGGGAGCAATCGAACTTGGGTTCGGTCAGGCAATCGAACCAAGTGTGAAAGCACCAGTCATTATTTGAGTAGCACACATATTCTGAATGCCTTCGGCAGAATTCAAATGAGCCATTTTAATCTAGATTAATCTAGATTAATTCCAAAATGAATCTAGATTAAAAAATTAATCTATGCCCACCTCTAATATATATATATATATATATATATATATATATATATATATATATATATATATATATATAATTATTTCCTTTTTGGCAGTTTTGCAGCCCAATTTAAGAATAATTCTAAAATAAAAACAATGAGAATACAACACAAAAAGATTAATTTGTTTGTTTACTTGCATATCATGAGACCATTAACTGAAAAAAAAAAAAAAATGTGAACGTGAATATGATGTTAAAATCTATGGAAGAGGATTAGGGCCAAGATAAAAATAAATAAAAAAATGCATCTTGAGATTAAAGTCATTATAATGTGAGATTAAACTCGTTAAATTTTGGAAAAAAGGTCGAAATACAATCTTGAGAATAAACTCAGTAAATATTGAGAATAAAGTCGTTGTGTTTCGAGATAAAACTCGTTAAATTCCATCAACTCGTCCATCCACAGAATGTAACGACTGTAACCATCTATACAGCCAATAATGGCAATACCGTAAGGTTTTAATTTATCATAGCTGTCCATATGCCAGAGTGCATTTGGGCCAGCGCAAGTGTACTGGCGTCTTCTCTAGCGTCTCCTTCGTCCTAATTCCACACCTTGAGGATCAACAAGTTTAATAATGCGTCTTATGGTATCAGGGGTTATTCTCAAGATTTTTTTTCTCGAAGTTTAACAAGAATTTTTCTCGAAACACAACGACTTTATTCTCGATATTTAATGAGTTTATTCTCAAGATTTTATTTAGACTTTTTTTTCTCGAAATATAACAAGTTTTTTCTCGAAACACAATGACTTTATTCTCAATATTTAATGAGTTTATTCTCGGGATTGTATTTCGAAATTTTTTCTCAAAATTGAGCAAGTTTAATCTCGCATTATAATGACTTTAATCTCGAGATGCTTTTTTTTTTGGCCCTAATCCTCTTCCGTACTCTTCCGTAAAATCTCAGTAAATATTTCACATCTAAGGGGTTCGGCTGACAAAAGGGACAAAAGTAAGGCCAGCCACGCTTCACATTTTGCCGCATTCTCCTGAGTCATTCTTACCTAGCAATAGAAGTAAACAGAAGCCGCTTTGATAATGTACAAATATCGTGGTTCGGGGAAAAAAAACAGTGTGAATACAATTTAGTGCGGGATGGGGAGAAATCGGATAAGGCCCAAGCAACTGATCTAACTATGAAAGCACCCTACGTTAAAGGTTTTGTGCTGAAAGCAGTGGGGTTAATGGCCACATTGCTATAAAGGCACTAAGGGACACCTTTATCATCTGTGTGGTGACATGAAAAACTTGAGCTGCAGTATTTGATGCCTAGGGAGTGAGAATGGGTTGTGTGTGAGGGGAAAAGTATTGCTGTTATTGTACAGAATGAGTATGCAGGTTGAGCTTCTGTCTCAGGGGTGACAACAGAAGGAGCGTGTGTATGTTTGTGTTTGCGGGTGTGTATATAGTGGAGCGTGTGTGTGTGTGCAAAGAGACATCTGCGTTAATGGGGTGCAGGTGGAACAACTGCTGGTCAGAGTCGGCAGGAGATACCGAATTTGCAGATGGTTTAAATAAAACAGACAGGAAAAATGCAACAGAAAATACTTTTAATGTACGCCTCCATATTTTTGAACCCCTAAAGAACATCATCATCACACACGCAAGGACACACACTGACTCTGTAATCCTTCTTCGCACATGCTGCAGATTCAAACGAAAACAATGGCAGCAGATCAAAGAGGCTTCTCAAGATGGGAGGGGAACGTGAAGACAGGAAATGAACGCCTGAACATTTCAGCTGCAAGCTGAGATAAAAATATGATCTATAGGTGGAACTTGAAAGATCTAGACCCCAAACCTTGCAATCTCATTGCCTTCATGGGAGCTGCATGAATCTGTATTACAGTAATCATGGGAAATAAAATAACAGTTGCTTTTCAAGTGCTCTTGAGATGCAGTGAAAATTTTTTAAAAGCAGTTGCAAATTATACCTGAGATGAATGCAAACAGTTCAGCCAAAGATGAGCTAAGCATTACTAACCCTCATTCAGTTCAATTTGGCTACTTTTGATGGGTTACAAGACATGCAAGAACTCATGGCATCTGGTGTCATTAATTTCATATACAGTATGAGAACTATTCCGATAAGTGGTATTCCTTCATGTTTGAATGAGCGCAAGCATGAATTTGAGGTGATTATTTTTAATTGTCTTAAATAGTCTTCGGAGTCATACAGACTGCTTTTTTGTGCTTTTATGGTGCCTTTTTGGAGCTTTTGACCTGATGACCGTTTTCATTTTATAAACATTCTGCTTCACCAATCTGCTATTTTTCTAAATTGCCCTGTTCCAAAAGTAAGTCCATTTCTTGTCAATTTCATGTAGAATTTTGAATCACATGAGAGTGAGAAAACAGACACATAATTTCCCTTTTTGAGGGAACCAGTTGTTGGACTTGGACTACATAAAACAAAAAAACTATAAAAAATAAATAAAAATACAAAAAATGGCCTATCCCAGCAAGCAATTTTGCATTTTAAAAAAGACGTCTAATAGCTGTTCAAACACAGCCCTGACGTCTAGGCTAACACAAGCAAAATCTGGACTGTCAGTGAAAATGTAATAGTCATCTACCCATAGCCCAAGAAGAGACTAGTCATCTAGAACATGAACATGTCAAAGAAATACAACCAAACAGCTTGTAATCACTGTTGACTTTGCTTATGTGATGGAATATCATACATCTTGCAAGTTCATTCGGCAAAACCGACATTGGCTAGAAGTGGGTTACTCGTAGCGGACTATATCGGGTCTATAGTTACAGACACAGACGGTGAAATGACGGCTATTGCTTGCTGGGATGTTGGCAAAGCAATGGCAACAGTGGCTAATTGTCTCAACTTTCCTATAAATAAAAGGCTGAAAACCCCACAGATAAAATGTAAAAAGGCTCATTAAAAGCAAAATTATGTTTTTGCTTTACAAAGAAAAACTTACTGTGTGACTGTAAAAACCAATTTGTACTGAAATGCCATGAAGTCTTGATTCATTTCCATCTCTGAAGTTAGTAGTAGTCCTTTGTGCAGAGGGAAAGGAGGAAGACCAAACGCCAGCACAACAGCAGACAGCAAGGAGATGACAAAACATTTCATGCACAGTTCAACACCACAGATTTCCTTTCGGTTGGGCCCCTGCTTTAATATCAAATCCATGTTTTTTCTGTATTATGTCTTGGTCTTTTTCAGTTTAGAAAATTCTACTTCTCTCTCTCTCTCTCTCTCTCTCTCTCTCTCTCTCTCTCTCTCTCTCTCTCTCTCTCGCTCTCGCTCTCTCTCCCTCCATCCTTTCCTATTTTTGACAAGTACAGTACATTGCCAAATAGCACATAAAATACAAGGCAGTGTAAGCTGTCTTAAATTCTCCACAAATCCTCAAATACATAAATACAAATACAGCAGAGCAGAACAGAAATGTCCAGAGACTCGGGGTAAGTCTTTCGTGCAATGCACACATACCTTTTTTTGCCGTCTACCTTAGTACCATAGTGTAAATTGACTGATAAGAGGTCCTTAGTTAGCATTCTCTCCTGCTGTTGGCTTAAATTAACAGGTTGAAGACATTGACAAACTGATCATTTCTACACAAGGAAACAAGTGAAAAAGAATTTTCAGCAAAAATGTATCCACCATACAAAATTATACAACATTCTGATGCATTCTCTATCTCCCACAGTGATGGTCCACAGTGTTATGGTTCAAAATCCTGGTTTCCCTCTAACACCCTCCCCCTTCTTTCTAAGACTCGTAGCAGTACAACCGCTGTGGTTAGCAGCGAGGCCATATCATTTTCTTCAGTGACATTTGGAGATGTAAATAAGCGATTTATAGAATGCAATACTGTGCTAAGAATGTGGTTAAGCAACCTACAAACCATGGTCCACCTTAACATTGGTTTACTCTCTGTGCAAAACATAATAGGGGTCAATTTATTGAAAACAAGTTTTGTGTTACCATCAAGTTTTTACAGACATATTCCTTTTTTTTATCTTTTTTGTATAAAGTGTGAGACCGTCATGTTGGTGTAAAACGGGACACTTTGTTTAAATAGTGGGATATCTGGCTGCTGTAGCTCTGATTGGTTGTTTGGGGGATTTAATTATGGATAAGTGATAGCACACTGATCTCAGTTATTGAGGAAAACCTTTGTTCAGTAATTACATTGAAACTATCAGCAGGGCTTTATAACTTAAATAAAGTGAAACAAATTTGTAAAGAACAAACAACAACAAAAATCAAACAACAGAGTCATGACAATGTCCAATATCTAACTTGCGGTTTGTATCTATCAACACACCAGGGTTCAGTTCCCATTTTAAAAATTGAAAGTCCTCAAGACACAAAAACCCATTTCATTCATCCTCTCAATTTGACACCAGTCTGAAAGTAAAACAGTCAGCGTAGCGCTTGTTGGACGTTATCATAGTATCAGGCAGCTTTCAAGTGTATAAGTTTTAAAATTAATTTAGTTTTTGAGGCATTTCAAACCTTGCTGTAGTTTTTCAGGGCCATGACGTTGCTTGGTCCAGACACTCCTTCTTTATTAGGGATAGTAGTCGTGTTCTGCATCGCATATCTCCAAAAAAGAAATATGCATGTGAACCCATGCATTTTCCAGAAGCAACACTTGCCACAACACATTTCTAGTTTCTCTGAGCAAAGAGGTTATCTTGCTTTATGCAAGACTCACAATCCAGGTTCAAATCCTTGACTCAGGGACCTCCATCTCATAGGAGACAAATATTAAAATGTATAGCAGGTTGGTTATTTTCAGATGAGAAGGCTGCCTCTCTCCCATATATGCATTGAGCTCTATGGGCAGTCTGAATGCAGCTGAATGCAGTGCGGGCTGCCCTTGAATCCACCTCAGCCAGAGATAAAACAGCAATGTCAGGGACACTGATCATTACACCGGGAGGTGAAAATAGCATTTGGTATCACCACCTGAAATGGCATCATTGCCTCCTGGCACCACATTTATAATGCTTCCTATAAGCATCTGGGCCAATTAAAAGTTTTATAGTCTCATGAACAGCAGGCTACATTGTAATGGAGACCAGAAGGCACAAAGGGATTCTGCCGAGCCCATGTTGATTAAAAACTGTGTATCTATGCAGTACATGACTCCTAATTATGGTTTCTAAATCAAAGCTATCATGTGTAAGAGTAATCTATATCTGGAATGCCTCCTTCTCTATAGCCACGGTTGGTACCATAGCCAGAGTTGGTCATGTTTTGGGATGGCTTGTATAGACCTGTGCCATTCGAGGGGAAGATGGTGTGTATAATGTAATCCTCTCCCGCTGGTTTGGGTTGGAGGGTCTGCCTTGTTGCCATTGGTGTCATCTGAAATCCAGGACTTCTGATCTCTAAGATAGTATTGTCTTTCTTTGTGCCTGACTCAATGTAGTCATCATAGTGTTTACTCTTGCGAGAGCCACTATGACTGTAATGGTCTCGTGATGTGAGGTGCCCTGCACGGTGCCCATACCAGCAGAAAATTGCAATAATGAGAGCAAGGGAAACTATCGCAGAAGCACCTCCAATAATTCCTGCAAGTGGAAGAGAAGTAATTTGATCAGAGCTCTGGTCTTCACCTTGTTCCTCATCAGGCTGGCTGGGATCAGCGGTTTCTGTTCTGGCACAAACTGGAACATCATTTGATTCTGTGTCCCCCCCAGGCAAACTACTTCTACTTCCAATGTTAGATACTAGAGGCACCATGCAGATGATATAGCTGGAAGCAGGTTGCAGGGAAGTGAGAAGGTACTCCCGCCGGTCACCCCTAACCAAAGTTTCTGTGATGGATCCCATGGCAGAGCTAGTTCCCAGGCGAAGCCAGCTTAATCGAAAGGAAGAGGATGTTTGCGCTACACTCCAAGTAACACGGATGCTGTCATGCGATAGGGGTTTGACATTCAGGGCTAGGTTTTTGCCCACACCACTGCTGCTTAATGTGTAGTCCAACCCTGTTTCTGGAAAACCCAGGCCTGGTCGCTTGGACCTGAGAGTGAACAGGGACCCTTGAGGGGGAGAAAGAGTGGTAGAAATGACTCCCACCGCTCCTCCACTCACCCTGTTACCACCAACGCCAACCCCTGTACCTACTCCTCCACCACCAGCAGCAGCAGCTAACTCGCATTCATCCATCTGATTTGTGAGGTCTCTAAGTGCCATGTCTCGAATTCGCTCTGGTGTCTGGCAGATAAAGCCTCTCACGGTAATTGTGTTCCCCTTTGCCTCCAGCCAGTCATGCAGCCAGCGCAAGTTGCACCCACAGTGCCATGGGTTTCCTCGCACAAGCAGCTGCCCCAGGTTCTCCAAGTCCCTGAACAATCCTCTGGGAAGGGTAGTCAGATTGTTTCCGGAAAGATCTAGGCGTTGTAGTCTGCGCATTCCATCAAGTGAGCCTCGAGGCATGTGTATAAGGTTATTGTCCTGAAGGGAGAGTCTCTGCAGATGGGCACTGGGCAAGTTAAGTGGGGGTGTTTGAAGTGAATTACGGACCAGGGAAAGTTCTGTTAAGTTTGACAGGCGTGAGAAGGTATCATCAGCTATGCGTTGATTAGCTAAAAGATTACCGTCCAAGACCAGACGGCGTAAAGAGGACAAACCTCGGAAGGCATGAGTGGGAATAGTAGAGATTCGGTTGTCATCTAAACGGAGTTCTTCAAGTGAGGCAGGAAGACCAGATGGGATGCTGGAAAGGTGGTTTCTGGAAAGGAAGAGGAGACGTAATCGAGGGTTGTCGGCAAAGGCCTGGTCCTCAATACTCACTGTAGAAACAGAGTTGTCGTCCAGATGCAACTTTTCAAGGAGCGGAAGTCTAGCAAGTGCAGCCCTTGGCAACACTCTAATGTTGTTGTCCTGGAGGTGGAGCTCTCTTAATGAAGGTGGCAAATGCATTGGAAAGTCATCAAGCTCGTTATCATAGAGATATATAACACGCACGGTAGTGTGATGTTCCAAGGACCTAGGAAGCCCTGCATTGTCAATCTGATTGTTCTGAAGATAAAGGACAGTTGCAGACGGTGGTAGAGGTGGGATTGCGCTCAATCCGCGGTCGTTGCAGTAAATAAAGTCCTCGTCACAGCGACACACAGAAGGGCACACTATGTCATCTTCACCATCCAATCCCTGTGAAGAAGCTGCGGTCATCTCCAATAGCTCAGTCAATAGTGTGAAGCACAGCAGCAGAAAGAAGAGCAAGTCTCGAAGCTCCCCTATACCTTCAGGAGCCATCATGCAACCAGCAAGCTCTCCTCGCCTCTGCTTGCCTTTTATAGCACAATCCAACCAATATAATGGTTCTTTACAGAAGATGATTCAGAAGTCCATTTGGACTTTGGACTTGAGGCGTGTTTTCTTTCACCCTGGAAATAGATGAGAGAGAGAGAGGGAGAGAGAGAAAACACACACTAGTTAGCAAGTTAATACCTTGCATAGATTTTTATAATGTTCCAATAAAAGTCAGTGAAAGGCTAAAATCATATACATGGCAGCACATGTTAATTGAATCATGTCCAATTGCTTAGTCATGCTGACACTTTAAGCCATTTTAGTTGCAGTGCAATTGATGTTTGAACTGCTGGCTTCATTTACTGATGCACTAATCATCAAGTATTAGAATGTTTTGAGTGAGAAAGACTGACATGTCTTCCTCTTCAATAAAAAGTAAATCTATGAGAAGAGTTGTAACTAAAAGTTCCAATGCTACTAACTTAACTACATTTCATTTAGCAACAGTTTTCCAGTAACAAGCTACTTCCCACCACTCGGCAGTGTATGATGGGTTTTTGTGTCACATTGTGTTGTACAAAATTGCATTTGTGGATTTATTCAGTTTAAAAATCAAACTTTTCCCCTAAAAGAAGCAGTGTTGGGGAAGCTACTTTAATCTTTTATCTTGCTAGGTTACAAGCTACTTATGTTGCAAAAACATTCAGTTAAGCTACTATTTTGATAAGAACACTACAAAAATAATAGGCAATAGGCAAGCAATTTAGTTGACAATTCAATTATAAAATGTATAGTAGAATCAGATTAGCCCCGTAAACTCAGGACACATACTATGAGATACTATGGTTATTGGTTATACACTAAGTGTACCATGTTAGTACAAATTAATTTCTTTAAAAAATGTTATTGCATGTTAAGCTATTCATTTAAACTGAGACCTAAACGGATGTATCACAACCTTCCTCTGTCATTCACATTGATATAAAAATTTATTTCATCATATGTACCAACTTTTGTAAAGTTTGGCATTGTGTTTACCAGAAATAGGCCAAATAGTCATTATGGGCAACACCCCCTGAAATATGCTATGAGCAAGATTTACTAAACAGGCCAAATTAGCGTGGGAGCGCAATTCCGAAAAAGCGCTGAAGGGAGTGGAAAGTTCTGCGTGTGATCTACTGATGACATGCAAATTTAAGAACACAGACGCAGCCGGATCATTTCCATAATGACCAACACAATCTACCAAGAGCAGTGCAAATTAGTGTCGGTTTTAAGAATGGTAAATAATGGTGCAAACACCAGTAAATTGACAAGCGCAAACTTTAGTAAATCACCTTGCATGATTCATTTAAATACTCTCCTCCACATTTTGCATCTGAAAGGGAAACTCCTACAAATGCATATGCATAAGGTCAGATGCAAAAATTACTCTGTCCACACCTTTTCACTGCGTGTCTTCTGTAAATCCTGAGAGTAGTTTTTAACGTCAAAAGAAAGTTTGCAATAAATATATATATATATAGTAAATATATATAAATTATTTTGATTACTTTTTGTCAGGAGTATCTCTAGATAATGCATACCAAATTTTGTGCAAATTAAACAAACAACCTAGTGAAGGTTTGAAAAAAGTAGAATTTTCAACAACAACACAAACAAACAAAAACAACTAAGGTGGCAGAACACTTTTTGTGTGGAAATAGATATGTTTCCTGCAAGAATAACTAATTACCTAAGAGAAGACTAATTAGAAGACTAAGAAAAAAAGAATAACTGGCAAAACAGTACAAATACAATGGGTGAAAATGGAGCTAAAAGCAGTGCATGTGTCTTTGCACCCATATGTTTTCTTTTACATAAAATCTGGTCAAATGTAACTGCTGACCAATATTGGGTATTCAGGTCACTGCATACAGTACAGAGATGAAGGATTGACAGAAAGAAGGAGAGAGCCTGATATACAGAAAGAGAGGGAGGGATGAGTAAACATGCATTTGTGACTGTCTGGATTAAGCAAGTATTTAAGCACAAGGTTCACACTCTTTCATATTCAACCTCACCTGGCAGCAGAGACAATCCACAATCCTCACATGTGTATTTTCTAGAGCACGGATTCCACCCGGGGGCTTTAGCAGGGGAACATATTTTTTGAATCATTACTGTTTGGTGGCATTTTCGATGCAACTACTCACATTTTCTTGAGAAAATATAAAAATTTTGTTTTAAACAATTCTCATTTTGCTAAAAGTTGATAGATGTTACTTATAATTCCAGGTGATAGATATACATCATAATTTCAGCCCCGGTTGTAGAGTATTTTTCATTCTTACACGTTTTTCCAATGAACCTTGCATATAATAGCCTATACCAAAGTGTGTGTGGTGACATTTCTGCATAATGATATTTTGTTGCTTCTTGAACATTTCACAACACTTTTAAAGTAAAATGCCCAGTGAGCAGCGATAAAAGTTTTCTCCAAAACTGATAAACGTGGAACTTGCAACATTTTTTTATGTCAGTGTGCTACGTATCACAACAGTTCGGAAATTAAATGTCCGGTGGGTGGCTATAAAAGGTTAAAACTACATATAGAGAGCTGCAGGGGTGATGTATTTTTGTAGGCCAAAACCCAGAAACTAGTTACAATTTTAGCACTTCCGTTTCCATCGCCTCAATCGTCACAAATGTCGATGTTTTTTGGGGGGAGGTTTGGATTAAATGCCTGAAATAAGGTCTGAGGTGAACACAGTAAACTCAATATATTTTCATGTTTTATTCTACGACAAAAATGCGGCATTGGTGATGGTGAAGCCATGCGATCTTACTGTAGTTTGTATATAGCTTTGAGGTTTAAAGTTTTTGTGAAGTATTGGATAGTAATGACTCAAGTAATACTACATCCTTCAGAAGGAACTACTGATTACTCGGATCAGTATTCTAAAGTGAAGATCATGGAAACCCACCAGTAATGACTCAAGCGTTACCAAATCCATCGGAAGGAATTACTATCCAAAACTTTACAAAAACCTCAAAAATGACTTCAGTCATTACTAGAGTTATCATGTTTTTCACTTTAGTATACTGATCCAAATAATTAGTAATTCCTTCTGAAGAATTTGGTAATACTCGACTCATTACTAGTGGGTTCATGACCTTCACTTTAGAATGAATTATACATTATGCATTATTCATGTTAATTATGAATCTGTATTAGTTCTTAGTAGTGCTTTGGGAGGTATGAAATAATAGTTGCTGGTGTTTTACTGCCATTAGTGTGAATGGAAACTGCAGTGAATTATATGTATGGTACATGTTTGTTGTTTTTGTTTTGCTAGTTTTGCAAAAATCTAGGCAGAGGGACGTTTTTCCAATGAGCCTGTGCTGATTATGTGTGTGTCAGACAAGGACACCACTGTACTCACCACAGATTTCAAACCTGGAGATTGACTGTAATTGGACCGTCCACACAGCTGGTGCCATTGTATGTATATGTGCACATTCTGTATGCCGGTATGTGGATGGCATATTTATATTCATGCAGTGTGTATAGGAGATGTTTCGGTGCACGTGTGTGGAGGCGAGTAAGGAGTGTGGCATAGTCTCAAGGGGAATTGTAAAAATGGGGCTGTCCAGACATACTGTCGCCTTGGGGTGTCCTGCTCTCTCTCCTTTCCAATATTCCTTCTAGTGAGAGGGCAGGACAAGACTATATCAATTTACATCCAGGGACTCGGGGACGGACCAAAAGAACATCTGAATCTGCATGTGTATCGCTTCAGTGCTGTGTCTACCACTAAAACTCAGTGAAATAAAATGATTTCAGCTCATCCCTACTGCCACTTGGTAGCTTGTAGTAAAACTGTATTTTATTTGAAAAGAACAATACACTAGTCTGGCCATATTCTGGAGGCTAGATGTCACAAGAGCAAAACTATAAGGTTTGGAGTCACAAGTCCATTTGTATATAAATGCTTATATAAATGCTATTTCCTCAAGCTATAATGTTTTTTTTTTAAAAACTAGCTCCAAATGTTATAGACTGTCAGTGTTAAACAGTTAAACAAATACTGCAATATTACAGTTTAAACTAACTAATATAGTAAATGTCAAATTTTTCTTGTAAAAATGTTTAACATTAATTTACAATCAACTACAATGCATTCAGTATTCTGAGTGCCCATTTATTAATTAATTCATTCATTCCTTATTTGTTTGTAGGTCACTGTTGACCAAAACAATGGTTTGATATTTTGGCATTTTTGCAGTTTCATTAATTTTTTGCATCTCTTGATTGTTTAAATTTTGCTGAAAAGGGATTAAATAGCTTATCGATTTTAAATACAGATATAATGTGAAAGATATTTTAATACATAAGATAGTATTTCATATTTAAACAAAGCTATCCTTCTCAAATTATTATCAATAAACAGCAGGTTCCTGTTGTATCAATTTAGCCCATATAGTATGACAACATACCCAGTATAGATCCACATGTGTTCAATGCAATATATCTTCTTTTTTTTCTTTTTTTTCCTAACAATAGGTAGAAATATTCAATGGAAATTGAAAAAAATAACCTCACTCTGAGAAACATTTACTTCAAATGCTGGGTTAAAAACAACCCAAGTTGGGTTGAAAAGGGACAACCCCAGCAATTGGGTTGTTTTAACCCAGTGAATAGGTTGTTGGGTTAAATGTTTGCTTAAAGCAACCCAATCGCTTGGTTAAAACAACCCAATTGCTGGGTTTGTCCATTTCAACCCAATTTGGGTTGTTTTTAACCCAGCATTTTTTAGTAGACTTGCTCTAATACTGTAAGTGCATCAAGTTCATTTCAAAGTATTTGATATTTTTGCATCTATGCAATAATGTTTTGACTAATCTACTAATTTATAATATTTGTTTCCCCCTCTGTTTGCTTTATATTGCAGCATATCCAGAAGCCACATAGCCAAACTGTGTGGATGTGTTCTCTCTTTTGAGCAAACCTGCTGATTGTAATGATTAAATTTGCTTTAAACTGAAAATGTTTTCATCATGTCACTTCAAATGACCTTTTTTCTCATTAAAAACTCCTATTACCTTTTTTCTGTTATTATAAAAAAATAAGTGAATGCGTGTGGTCTTCAAACTGACAGATCATGTCTATACTTTAGAAGTATGCTTATGTTTCAGTGGATCTTGAAGTTTGTATTTTTGCTTTTTGACAAATGTACTGCAAACACGGTTAAAACACAAATTTATGGCATCATGCGTCGACATCAACGTCCCCTGTGGAAAGTCGTTACACGCCATTACAGCTTATCTGTCAGGCAATGCATTGCTGTAAATATTTTGAGAACTGAAAATGTCAGATGCATGAGAGAGAGAGAGAGAGAGATGGGCATGATGATGGACGTTTACAAGTAACTCAGGAAACAGAGCGATTAAAGGTTGAATGAAAGCTGCGAGGGAGATGGAGGGACAGGGGTGAGAGACACTGTAAAGTCAGTTAGCTCTTGGATTGATGTTTTGGGATGAGATGTCTCTTTACATAGGTCCCACTGTGGATTTCAAATAGCGCTAAAAGATTTGCCTAATCCATCCATCCATCAATTTTCTGAGACAGGCAGCGTGCCAGTCAAATCTTTTCATACATATCCTATCAATTTACTATCAGTCCATTTATTTTTACAACAGCCTGTTTGGTAAGTAAAACATACACTATATTGCCCAAAATTTGGGGACGTCTGCCTTTACACGCACATGAACTTTAATGACATCCAATTCTTAATCCGTAGGGTTTAATATGGAGTTGGCCCACCCTTTGCAGCTATAACAGCTTCAACTCTTCTGGGAAAGAGAGTCTGCTCCTTCTGCTCGGCCATGGAAACCCATTTCATGAAGCTCTCTACGCACTGTTCTTGAGCTAATCTGAAGGCCACACAAAGTTTGGAGGTCTGTAGCTATTGACTCTGAAGAAAGTTGGTGACTTCTGCACACTGTATGCCTCAGCATGCGCTGACCCCGCTCTGTGATTTTACGTGGCCTACCACTTTGTAGCTGAGTTGCTGTTGTTCCCAATTGTTTCCACTTTGTTACAATACCATTAACAGTTGACCGTGGAATACTTGGCAACCTATCACGGTACCACGCTTGAATCCTCTGAGCTCCTGAGAGTGACCCACTCTTTCACAAATGTTTGTAGAAGCGTCTGCATGCCTAGTGTTTGATTTTATGCACCTGTGGCCAGGGAAGTGATTGGAACACCTGAATTCAATGATTTGGAGGGGTGTCCCAATACTTATGGCAATATAGTATTTCAGATTTTCAGATCAGACACCTAATGCTGATTTCTCCAGCAGCAAATAAAATATGTTAATATTCAATATTTTAACATTAAAAACAAGAAACTTAATCAACAAAGTCACAATAAACTACTCTTCAGCGAAATAATAGTTTTTTACAATAACTTATAAACCTTTAAAGACAGACCTACATGCTCCAAGGTTGTTAATTGATGGCATAATTTTTTTAAAGCCATTTGATTGCTATAATCATGTTTAACAGCTAAATTTGTGGTGAAAAACTTAATTACCCATGATGTGGTACAGAAAATTCCACCAATCAGAGAGTCAATCTGTGCCCATAAAGATTGCCGGGAACATCGACTCCCATGAAGCAGAAAAAACGGCATTGAAAAAGTGGATGGGCATTTTTGCACTCTATAACAGTACTCATGTCTGACTATCATATATTGTTTGTTGTGCATGCACAGGTCCAGATGAAATAAAATAGACTATTTAACCCCTAAACGCATACCTAGGGTCTTTATCGCCCCGGGATGTCATTCACTACCCTACCCCTCATTCATTTTTTTAAGTTAGACATCAACCTTCTCAGTACTTACTTTGGTTTCTAATTAGTTTTTTGAAAAAAGTGTAAAGGGTTTTGAGTTTGGTCATGTTTAGAGTTTGCTTTTGATCTCCTTTTCTGTTCTGTTCACGTCTGTTTCTAGGTTGGTTTTCTTGTTCTGTTAATTAGTCCTGTCATCCTCCGTTTCCCTGCCTGTTAGTCTCCAAGGTTACAAATGGTTTGAGTTGTCACACGTTTCCTTGATTGGTTTGTTCTGTCTATTAAATGCCCTGTGTGTCTTTCATTTCTACATTGTGTTAAGTTGGTTGTTTTGTTCCTGTTCTTGAGTATTATGTGAAGATTTGAGTTTGTTTCTGAATAAAGACTGCTGCATTTAGATCCTGCTTCATCTCTGCTGCAACCAACATATGACACTAGCGACCCGAGGTATGTAATAGTGTAAGTATATTTTTTTCGGCACAACAATAATTAAATATCTGATGACTCAATAAGTGCAATTCCTGTAACATCCTCATTGTAGCAATGTCTGAAACACAATGTGATGTTTCACTCACAATTAACGCAGGCATGAAAACAAAAAATATATATACACAAGTATCATCAACAACACTTGAAATGGCACAGTAATTTACTGCAGAGCAAGTTCTGTACGCAATCAAATATTACTGTCACCGTCAGTTGATGGTGGATCTGGTGAAGAAGCTGTCAGCGATCAAAATATTGATTTTGAAGACGTTGGAAATTATAGTTTCGAGAATACGTTTGAGAGCGAGAATGTGAGCCAGATACTGAATGTACTGGGAAATGAGCTCTGATGATGACAGTGGTGATGGTAAAAAACATCTGCTGAAATTGAACCCTTCCAAAATAGAAAAGTAACAACATATGCTTTATTTTAATCTTTTGTAATTGTTATTAAAGGAACACGCCAACTTTTGGGACTTTAGCTTATTCACTGTATCCCCAAGAGTATGATATTACAGTGCCTGAATATAGTTGCCAGCATGCTCTCTGTGCAAGGCGCTGCGGAGTATCATTGCGCCGCTGCACCCATGGTACAGCAGCAAAGCTCCTTGATTATTATGCAGGAATGAGAGCGTAGTTTCTAGCCATGTCAGTCTAGAAAATCGCAATGTTTAATTTTCCGTCGGTCTTCGTACATCACAACATCACAACATGTAAAAAGGAAAATGTTGGCATTATTTTGTCACTTATTGAGCAGTAGGCTTTTGCTAAGCTAGGTTAGCGGTGGGTGCGTCAGACAGATTTATGGCACGCACGGAGATGAGACTGGTATGTATGGACTTATCTAACTCTGGGGGATACGGTGAATAAGCTAAAGTCACAAAAAGTCAGCATGTTCCTTTAAAATATCAGGAGAGTTGCGGCAGTTAGAGATCCATTTGTGTTAGATATAGATCAGGGTCGCAAAGGACCTGGATATGTATTAATGATATATATATATATATATATATATATATATATATATATATATACAGAATCTGAATTAAAATGTGTTTGATTTAAGCCTACATTTAAAAATGTTGTGTCATAAAATTATATCTCTCATACAGCTCAAGCACGATGGACCAAAGAGCGTGCATTTCGACATTTGCAGTAAAAACTTGAAATATAAATTCTCAGAAAATGCATTTAATACCAATATATTGAAATGTCTGTTCATTTACTCCATTAATAAAGGAGTAGACATTGGAAAAATATCAGTCCACAAAAAATCTTTAACTTTTAGGTAGAAAAATATTTTTTAGTAATTCTGTCAATTACACTAAGGTTATTACATTTTCTGCTATATATATTTGCTTCTTATTTATTAAATACGGGCAATTGATTGATAAAACATTGATCAAAATTAAGATACAATTTAAACAAACCGAATATCTTTTAGAAAGACTTAAAGTCCCTGTAAAGTCAAAATTAAACATGTGTTCTGAGTTTCTCACACCACAGATAAATGTGTTATTAACCAACTAGCCAAATTTGAATCATAAAAAAATCCGCTAAGTACATAAAATATCTTATCGAAATCTTGAAAAAATAAGCAGCAGTCTCTGCTCTCAGACGCTGGGGGCGTGTCCGTTGATCAGCGCCGAAACCACACCCACTCGCGGGAAAGCGGCCGTAAACACACAAGACAACAACAACACTGAAGTACAGCTCACGAGTCACGACGGCACCAGATGTCGGCGGGATGGGAGGATGAAGGTCGGGGCGGGAGATAGTCGGTTCGGCCCCATTCTGCAGCGGATTATCAGTGAATCCCAGTTGTTGCCGATGAAAGTTTGTAAAACTATCCGGTGTAAAGACACTGCAGAGGCAGGTGTTGGTGGTGATCGTCAGCACTCCATCAAGGTAGCTGTTCACAAAATTAATTAACGAATTAATCGTTTTTTCTTTTGTTTTGTAGGCTGTTTTGTAAGTTGTAGGCTGTAGTAACTAATGGTACTGACAGTAACTCGCAATCTAGCGGGTGAACTGATGCGAAATTGCGAATGTGCTCTAGTTATGGGGGAGAGGCCACATGCCAAGCGGCTCCAGTGCGTCATCGAGCGTCACAGTTTTAACCCCGCCCAAAAAATCCGGAACACAGCAATGGTGAAAAACTTCTTAACGGTCTAACTTCTGAATTCAGTACTACGCCTCAGCGCCTATGCCTCGCGAGTGGATGGCCCTGAAGACGCCTAGCAATGATATACCTTTAGTTAAGTTATACCTTAAGAGTCTTCGTAGCGCGCTAAGAGACAATGTTATCGGGAAACGCAGCCCAGATATGATGCGTTTCATGCGTAATGGAGATTGCAAAGCACTCTTCTGTAGTCAGAACCATGGAGAGCGGTCGCGGATATGTCTGTCCTATGCAACGAAACTTTTAACAATGCAACAAAATATTTAAAGAGCATCAAGCTATTCAAATCTATATTATGTATACGCACAGATAATATAACAGCCCAGCTGGCATTCGGCAGACTTTAAAGGTTTAAATGTGGTTCAAAATAATGTCAGTTTATGAAAAAACATTAATTCAACGTCAAAACAACGTTGGACCCCAAATAGTTGAAGTGGTGTTGTTAACTCACCACAGATTCAACATAGGAATATCAACACTTTTTGAGCTGTACGTCAAATTACAACCATGACTAAAACCATAAACATTTTGTTGAATGGCTAGATGGATGGATGGATGGTTGAAAAGATTTGCAAAATCGAAACAAAGTTCAACAGTTATTCACCGGTTATTATGGTTCACCTGACGTTGATTCAACAGTGACTCAACGTTAAAATGCCAGCTGGGAGTAGGCTATATTAGTCAATATTTTTTATTAGGTTAAACAGTGATTGGATAACGTTTTTTTATATAACATTTTTAATTTAAGACCCACCCACAATTGTTCTGGCCCATCCCAAACTGGAATCCTGGTGCAGTGCCTGGGCCACACTGAGCTGTGCATAACGGCCACAGACGTGAAGTGAACGAGACAGAGGCTGTCCTGTACTGTCTGAAATGGTTAACTCTGTGGCGATGCATGTGCAAAACAGATTTAACTAATCATAAAGTCAATCAGGATACACAACACACCCTACGGCCTACACTTAATTTTCTGTTTTTTACTGTATTTGATCATTGTATAAAAAGAGGTTTAAATAAATACAAATCTTACACACATACATGATTTGTATACATTTTATTTCTGTGGTAAGAGGACTTGAAATGACTCGAAACTAAAATGGTAGGACTTTGGACTCGACTTGAGACTTGTTGGCTTTGACTCGACTTGACTCGGGACTTGAGGGCAAAGACTTGAGACTTACTTGTGACTTGCATAACAATGACTTTGTCCCACCTCTGCCAAGTAATAATAAATCAATGTTTGTTTGATAACTACGGTTTGAGAGACCTGTGACAGAATCTTTCTGGTTGCCGCTTTCAAAACTATCCCTCACGTGAGCTGACAGGGGAGCTGAAGCTCATTAAATATGCAAATCTTATCCAATCGTAGCCATGGGCGTTTACTTCCAAGTCTCCAGTGCGTGCTGCATCAAAACCAAGCGTGTCTTGAGAGAGCCTCAAAACCAGTGTAAAAAATAGCCTATTACTTATTCATTATGAATGTTTTTGAATGTAAAAACCACACGAACGTCATAAGTTGACCTCAGACAACAGTATAAAAAAATGTAAAAAGCCAGTTCATGACACCTTTAAGACTTTTCTCAATTCTGCTTTTCTCCTAAGATAAAAACTTCGAGAATCTCACACGAGTCTCCAGGAGATCTCAGCAAAGTCCTAAACTGTGATCAGATTTGCCTTTATCCCCAAGAGAACTCATTATGAACTCAAATATATTTCTCATCAAACTCTCCCTAAAGCAAATGTTCTAAGCTATTCTATTTACATTGATTTTACCAGCTCTGTTCTTTTACTACTGTAAGTATGGGGTCCTATAATGCCCTTTTCAGCAGATGTAATATAAGTCTCAGGTGTACCCAGAATGCGTCTGTGAAGTTTTATCAAAACAATGCACCATGGATTATGTATGATAGGATGTTTTGAAAGCCACTATTTGGGTGGCAGCAAAACATGCTGTTTTTGTGTGTGTCTCTTTAAATGCAAATAAGCTGCTGCTCTCCGCCCCCTTTGCAGAATAGGGCTTGCCCTAGTTAAACAACAACAACAACTGGAGAGCAGAGAACCTCACACATCTAGTAGAATTCACAAAGTTGGATAAATACCAACTGTTTGACCGACTTCATTTTCAGAACATGTAAGTAGTGGTGGCGAGATGAAGCCTTGTGAAGCATTGAAGCTTTACAGCCAAATGGTTAACAAAAGAGTTAATTTCTTGAGGCTTCATTTGCTCACAATACAACCTGGTGGTCAAATAGTGTAAAATAAGCAGATACATTACAGATCACCTTACATGATCTGTGATATACTGCATTTTGCATTAACATTTTGCATCAATTAAGGCTTGGATTTAATACAAATTCCCCCTCCCCAAACTATTTCCACATAGACTAATCTATTTATATGAATATAATTTGTATTATCTGGTGGTATATAACATAGACCATAAAAAAATATGGAAGACACAATTTCATTCTCTTCCGAGTAGAGAGCAGGAAGTAGAGCCGTGATATCAAAAGCCCGCCCACACTCTCTCAGATACAGAGCAATTCGTTATGTCAGTGTGAAATAAACAGTTATGAAAATGTAGAAATTAAAGCTCCAATCTCCTCCCGAAAATCCTGAAAAAAGTCTGCTGGTGCCTCAGTGACAACTTCTATCAGAGTATCAGTCGTGGTGTCACCCCCAAACCCCCTTTTTTTAGCATCAAATAAGTCAAAACTTATTTAAAAAAACAAACACTTGAAATTAAATCAGCATGATAAAAACTGCCTAAAATTACAGAAACCAACTTTGGGGAAAAATGATATGAAGTGTTTTTAATTGTTTGTCTCGAGTCCATTAGAATACACTACAGAGGGACCAACCACCTGGGGCGATCGAGATGTTTTGGCTTCAGTTTTTAACACGAGTGCAGCAGGCTATGTATATAATGATTCTATAACATAACTGTGAAATAAATGTATTGGTTTGAAATTAATGGGGCTACCAAATGTGTGTAAATCAATTCTTTGGGCATAGGCAGGAGGGGCAATATTATTATTACTATAAAACTGGAAATTGACTGGCTGTGGACAAGATTTGAACCGCTTTCTGAACCAGTCAGAATGGCGTCATTTGTCTAAAGTGATACAAGCCTCGATGTGCGCTTCACTGAAAGCTGGATCTCCGACACGCGCTCTGAAGCCTCGGCACAGAACATAACATCATGTAAGTACCGCACGCTATGTTTCGTGAACCGCCTTTGTGAATGTGCTAGTTAGGACTCTATATAGTGGCTAATGTTACCATTGTCTCTGTATTCACAGAGATCAGATCTTTGAAATTAGTTTCATTTTTAAGAAGTAATTAAAGTTCACTTCTGAATTGTACAGGTGTTGAGTATTTTCAGGTTAAAAATAGCAAGATCTGGTCTCTGTGAATACAGTAACAGAGACAATGGTAGCTTTAGCCACATTAGCACATTCAGAAAGGCAATTTGCAAACACGCACATTATAAAGTGCAGTACTTGTGCAAATCCTGTGTTTACTGACCCTCGTTTGCAAAGCAGTCCAGTGTAATGATTCACACAAAATCTATTTTTGAGCAAGTACAACAAGCCAGTATTCAGAGCTATCTTCTTACCTTAGCCTGATTCACAACGGTAAGCTTGTAACGATGTGTTAATAACGGTGCGGTGACTGACAGCATTAGCTTCATCTGTGCTGAGGAGCCGCGCCGATGCACAATTCACATACAGATGATAACTCCGCAAAGAACTGCAATTGCCCAAGCAAAAGAAAGTGCAACATCTGAGCACTAACATTGTAATCTGAGCAAGCTTTTTATATTTTATTATAGAGAAGTGCAACCTGAAAAACGTAGTGACTGTGTAGTACCAACTAAAACTGACTATACAATATTAACACTGGCGCTATCAACATGTTACTAAAGGCTTTGCATTCATAACATGCATATCTTTAGTGCAACAAAAGCTTCTAGCACTTGGCAGTGGTTTGAAATGTGTCAGTAGCAGCAAAAGAAATTGGCATGATTAATCTGTCACTTTCTAGTAGAACCCTCATGGATTTTTTTTTTTTATGTCTGCATTTTAAACATGCGCTATTCTCTGCTCTATGTCTTTTCATGTCAGCCTTCTCTTTACCATACATTTTAACATTTTATTATAGCTTCTTAGCATGAAAGTGGTTTTGGATAGAAAGTATTTAATATTACAAAGTTGTTCACGGAATAATAAGCGACACATGCATGTCAGGTCATGTCGCTTTGTTGCTTCAAATCACTGTCAGTGTAAATGCTCTTTTACAATATAGTTCAGCATTCAGTTCATCAACAGATTTAAAATCATTCTAAGAGATAATTAGTAACAGCTTAACTTAAAACTGTGAACCAAGTAAAAATTACAGCAGTTTTACTACCTAGGCTGTTCGAAATAGAATAGGCCTACAGTATGTGGAAAATATGTATTTCAGTATGTGAAATTAATAAGCTGTACTGTGTATGACAATGTTTACTACAGTATCTCATTCTTGTCATATTTTATCAAATGACCCCACTAAAATATGTTGCATGTTTAATTCAGTGAGTAATTCAATGCCTTTTTATTCTGATTTTGTCTTTGTGATCAAATATTTAAGAAAGACTTTCAGGTTGATATTACTTTGGTGGTTCATTAATCACATTAAAAATGGAAGGCCATGTCAAGGGCATTGCATTGTAGGATATATGTAGGATATGTAATACATGCAGTGTGATTGTGTTATATAAGATTATTGAAGGTATAACACATCATCGGCATTCCTGGATTATGGACTGAGCTGACGAGGCGTCCCAAAGGAAGCTGAACACTAGGACCATTGGTGCAAACATCATAAGCTGACCCTAGTTAAAAAACTTGTGCCCTGGATACTTGGGATCAGGGCCTGACATTAACTTTTTTGCTCACCAGACACTGTGGCTAGTGGTCTTCCAAAGATACTAGCCACTCAGCATTTTCCCTGGCCACAATTTTGACATCGATACCATGGGGGAAACTGCCACATAGATATTTGTAATATTACCTCATAATATGGCTGCAGGTATATTAGGCTGCTGTCACTTTAAGACCTGATGCACGAATCCATTATATGGTTACACATGCATTTTCTTTCTCAACTGTTTACGTTCACTTAGAAAATTGTGATTGTGTTTATGTGAATACTCGCCAAGACAGGCATTTTGACAGTATTTTGTGTGCATCTGACTGTTTAAGCACAATACGAAAAACTATCTAATTTAGCACAGAGAGGAGGCTTAATCCCACACCAAAAAGCCCTGTAACCAACAATATTTATCCGGAGCAAATGAAACAAGTGAGTCAGGGGAGGCGGGTTTGTGTTTCAACTCACTGTCTGAGTGATGAGAGTGAGAAAAAAGCACAGCTATTATTGTGTATCTATTCTGCAGAAAATGAGTATTGGAAGCATTTCAGATATTTTAGTATCGATATGTATCAAAAAATTGATAACACTACATGGCACTTAGTTTATTATTTCAGATGCCATTTAGACTACAATGGAAAATGTATATATTAAGCCAAAGTGTCTAGAAGGAGTGTTGAAACTTGTCCAGGCGACCAATCGAAAGAAGGACTTCATAGAGACAGGAACTAAACGGGTGCATTTCCCAAAGCCAGCTATGGTTGAAGGTTCTGTCGTTACCAACATAATTCAACAATGCTTTTGGGAAACACCCCAGAGTGTTACTGAGAGTCTAGTCTGACGGCAGAAAGGCAGTATAGCAGCTTTCATTGGCTAAGGACCGCCCAGAGGCTGTCTGACTGACATGTAAAGCAACAGTTCATTTTGTTCAGCATTATGTTTAGGGGTGTGAAAATGTTCACAATAACAGACCACCGTGTAAAACTATTGGATGTATTTTAAAGAGTCTAGGCCGTGAACCAAATTAGCAATGCTTTTTTCTTCCACAAGGAGGTTTGGCATCACTACGGCTTTGTTTTCAGGTGGACCGCTAAGGAATGCAATGCACACGTGACACGTCTCCTGGAAATCCTGTAGAATTCATCTAATCAGATGATGACTTCGAAACTTTTCAATTTTGTTTGCCATATGCATTAGACAACTCTTTGATGACGGCTTGAGTCCACAGGAGACAAAAATCACAAATGAAATCTCTCGGATATCTCAGTTGTTTCTATCTTGTGAAGCGGAAATTGCGACAATAGTTGGCTAACAATGCTTTTAAAAAACACACCCCAGAGTGTTACTGACAGCATAGCTGTCTCCTGGAAATCCTGAAGAATTCATCCATTCAGATGACGACTTAGAAATTCCTGGAGTGTTTCCAATTTTGTGTGCCATATGCATCAAACGTTTAGCCAACGGTCTGAGGCTGAGACTATCAGGCTGGGAATATTTTACAACATAAAATATGTGAAACATAATATTTTTTAAGCAACATTTAGGCATGAAATCCTGTTCTAGACCAAAACAAAATGGCATAATAAGCCTGCATTGAAAAAAGCATGTAGACTGCTATTTCTTGTGTTAAGAAATCCTGTAATTTCTCTCAAGACTCCATTATTGGAAAATTGTATTGCTCAGAGGTTGCTCTTTCTTAACTTATGAGTTCAAGCTTCGTTCCCCTTTAATGGACAAGACTGTATAGGAGAAGAGACAGTAAACAAGTACCGAAGAGAGGAACAGGACCGGGAAAGGACCTTCAGTAAGGATAGTAAGTGGTGATTCTCTTAAACGTCTTTAAGTATCAACTTTGTCTTCAGCTGTGTCTCCTAATATTCCTGAGGAGTATGTATGTAATGTGCTTGATTTAAATTAATGTTGAATAATATTGAAACTAATTAAAACATACTAAATAAAATAAAACAAAAAAAACTGACCATGAAATCTTCAAGTCTATGATGAAGGCATAGTTCACCCAAATTCACAAAAATGAATATTCATCATATAAAAGCAACCATATCTCTTCACAAGACTTGAATTAAACTGCTTGATTCATTTTATGACACCTTTATAACCTTTTTGGATCTTTTATGTTTTGGTTACCTTGACTTAAATGAGGGACAGAAACCTCTCAGGGTTCATTCAAAATATCTTCATTTGTGTTACAAAGACTAACTAAAGTCTAATGGGTTTGGAATGGCATGAAGGTGAATAAATGATGAGGAAATTTTCATTTTTGACCACTGACTTAATCTACACAACACACTGTCCTCCCACCCTCTCTTCCTTCTGGATGATTCCGTATGATTCATCATTCTAAGGTGCGGTTCCCAGAAGCAAGACATCTCTTTCTCCTCACATGGACATCTCTATTCACTGCTTTGATCTTAAACAGAGCAGAAATGAAATTCCAGGGAATGCCCATTAATAAATAATGAGGCAGCAATAGAGGTTGTTTAATTTCAGCCTGCATGTATATTTTAGATGAATAAAAGTTCAAACAAATGGCCTTGGTATTGCACTTGTCCTTCATTATATGTGCATGTATTTGTGTGCCTGGTTCGAAATAAATGAATGTACTTTTGAATCTCCAGAAAAAATCTGTTAATCATTATGCTCTTTCTTCACTGACAAATGAGGCAGAACATAGATGTCCAGCCCTTGTGAGAAAAAACCCTAATGAAATCTTACATATCTCAGTTGTTTCTAGATAGATATGTCAATCAGTCCACCCACCATCCATCCATTCAGAGAAAAAGTTAATACCTACATAAAACATAACTAAGAACATTAAATCTGACGGATAAAACTCTAAGCAAACATCATTTTCTTTTATGGGCAAATGATCTTTACTGAAAGTATATTATATTAAAAGCTTGTTTACAGAGTAAAATGATCCTCCAATATGAGCTAGATTTAAAATGTAGCTTAGGTGTTCTGCTTTGGTTGGACATAAAATGATTCAATACCTGTGGTATGAAGACAGTCATCAGACTTTTATATTGCAGCTTACTATTTTGACAGGAAGGGAGTGTCTAACCAACATGTAAAGTCAGCAAACACAAATCTGAAATCAGATCTAAATCACACACTGCCATATGACAACAGCCTAAACAGAAAAATTACAATTGACAATAATAACCACAACTGACCCTTTGCTAAGCTCTATGTTTCTCATTTAGACATGCTTTACAGAACATCCCATGAAAATGAACTGGAGATTTCAGTGGAAGGAAATTGAATGGAGAATTGTCTTACATGTACTGGAAACAGAAGGCATAGTGTTATTATAGGTCCCTATAATTTCCGCAATGCAGAATACGCGGACGGAATCGCAGAATCATAAAAATGGAATTTCACGGAATTTGTATAATTTTTAATGAACAAATAAAAAGCAGGTCAGCACACTTAAATCTAATCAAGATATGGTGTCTGTGAATATTAAACCGCAAAAATACTTTTTAAATATTAATTCTGCGTGTCTCTGTGTGAATGGATGGCACATCTGCGATCAACAATCATCTTCAACATTTTGTTTAGCCTATTCTGACCCAATTCGTGAGGGAAACCATCCTTTTAATATCTTCATCTCTTTTTTTATGTTTTCACTTGACTGACAGGTGCTTCTTTCCATCCAGCGTGTTCTTTTTTTGTGAGGTTAACATGTCATGCATTGTATTTTGAAGTGACGAGAGAGCTTGCTCATGTTCACTTCTTACTTTCTATAATTCACAGATTTTAATTTTATTTTACTACAATATTATTAGCTAATGTGTTTATGTAGGCCAGGGGTGTCCAAACTCGGTCCTGGAGAGCCGCTGTCCTGCAAAGTTTAGCTCCAATTTGCCTCAACACACCTGCATGAAGTTTCTAGTATGCCTAAGACCTTGATTAGCTGGTTCAGCTGTGTTTCATTGGGGTTTTTGGAGCTGAATTCTGCAGAACAGTGGCCCTCCAGGAGCAGGATTGGACACCCCTGCGTGGGCTATGTAAGAAAAAAAAATCACGCACACACAAAAAAAACATAGTCATAATTTGGGGCCCCCTATAGCGTCCTGGCCCATATGCCTGGCATACTCACTTGCCCCCCTAATGGCATCTAAATTATTTAGACATGCTTTTTGGTTATTAAAATTGAATTAATCCATTAAAATGGAATCCAGAAAACTTTAAACGGAAAACACAGAATTTAGTTTTTAAAAAAGGGGGGAGGGGAGACATTTATCATAGGGCCCTAAACAAGTAACTTTTGTTAAACTTGTAATAAATTGTTTTTAAATTGTATGTTTCATGATTTCAATTGATTAGACATGCTTTTTTATTACTAAAACTTGAATTTAACCATTAAAATGGAGTCCCAAAAATGTTTATGTAATCCAGAAAAATTCAAACGAAATTTGGAAACAAAATGATAAAACTGATTTCATAGGGCGCTATTATTATTAATATTTATCTGCCGTTTCTCTTTTAAACACTTTAAATAACATAATAACTCAATAACATGACTGAAAACAACTGAATCAGAATTGATACACACACTTCTCACAGTTAAACTGTATCAGAAGTCAGAAGGCTCAATTAAAAGCAATTACAATTATTTGTACTGTTCCTAGTCTTTAGTTACTAGACACAACAATGATGAACTGAAATTAAGTTACATATTATACCTGAATAAAATCTTGGTACCATAAGAACTATAATAAAAATGAGAAGGAAATGCTGTTTTTACATTTTAAATTAGCTTTTTATATTTAGCTTCTTTGCACCGCCATTTGTAATACATGCTAAACGTAATTCTATAACTTCTGTCAGTGTTTTGCAAACTGAAACCATTGGTTGTTTCTATTAATTTGAGGGTATTTAGCTCTATAGTCATTAATTGTAAATGAATACATGTTGTCTCTATTATAGAAGAGCAAAAGCAATTAGAAATGTAGATGTTTCTTGGCCAGGTGTGTCATTGCATCATTAGCTTCTGCACCAAACGCTTTAGAGCTGATTTTAAGCGTTACATTTGCATTTGCAGTCTGTCGTTGTTGTCTCTCAACTGTAGATTTGGGGATGACGCTTGCACAAGAATGTCGCCTTTCAATTTGTGCATTTGTCTGGTTGAGTCAGAAGGTGTGCATTTATCCAGCAGGAGAACTGCATTTGTATTCAATTCATCATTCTTTGTAAGATGGCAGTGTGTTTAAATCCAGGCCGAACAATCTCAATCCCCTCGCCACATCTCCCTCCCTCTCTAACCCCGCCATCTCTCTCTCCTTTTCCGAACGTGCCCTGCATGAGAAGCGAGGTAGACGATTGACTCGCTCTCCTGCCCTTCTGTTTCATCACGGCACTATTTTCCACTGTTCTTTTCCAATTTCAGCTTCTTTTTTCCCACCGACGCTTGCATTTGAGCCGCAACATTTTATAATCTTCCTCTCAATTCATCTTCACTTGATTCTCTTTTCATTTGTCAGTTCCTGCAAACCACAATCCTGACTTCCTCTAACTCGTTAATCCCAAATCATTCCTTTATCTGACAAAATCCTCTGATATTCTTGCATGCAAATACAAAAAGAAATAAATAAACAAATAATAAATGCAGTGATAATCTGCTTTCTGACCGCCGATGTCTAATACTATCAGTGACCCCTGCTACATCCCTCAGCCTGATCGGATTCTGATGGTTGGAGTCCAACTGTAAGGGATAGGGATGTAATGATTCATTTGTGTTCTTGATGAGTTGATTTAAAATTTGGACAAAACTGCATTGATCTGTTCCCACCAGTTTTGATTTGGCTGATTTTGTCACCATCACTTTATGAAATAGATTGCTTCAGAGATGCATGTAATATAGTAGTCTTAGTTGAATTACAGCACACTGTAAGTGTATAGTAGCACACTGTATGTTACTTTCTTCTGGGATCAGATTGGACCCGGAAACACGAGACATGTTTTTTGCTATTTTTTTCAACTCAACACAGTTATCATTTTCACATCTGGTGCCACATTGTTTAAAAGGCAAATGCACTCATGCCCATCTGTTCGCCCATGGGCGTGCTGGGCTGAAAACGTGGTGTGTTCAGGCGCATTGTTGGCGGGATCCTATTTTGAGGCAACTGAAAACGACTGCTACCTTGACCAACAAAACCTGTTTTTTGTGTTATTTAAAGGGTGTGTTAGTACAATCTGCTTATTACACACAAACATGCACAAACATGCACAAACATGCCAAATATTAGAAATTAAAGGATTACAATGTAAATGATTATTATTGTGTACAGAAAGATATAAATGCCCACATGTCATAATGGATAATCATTGCATGTATCAGAATGACCTATTTGCAGTAATGACGAATGAAATTGGCTACTTATTTAACTAATTGTGGCAATACACACATGTATTTAAACTGACTCGTCAGGTTGAGGGTGTCTATATTCCGCCATGTAAATAGTGAATCCGCCATGGTGCAAGCACAACTGGCTTTTAAAGGAAATGGGAGATGAGACTCCGCCAAAAACACACTCATGACTCATTATGAAACTAGATACCATGCGTTTCAGACCATGAGCTCATATCATTAAAATAGGGCCCAAAGTCACCATGAAATCAAAATTAAGAGAACATTTTTAATGGAAAATTGCTGCATTTATTTTAAATGTTTTATCCATGAATATCTTTAAAAAAATCAATAAAATCAAGTGCCCCTGTAATCATTAATCAAAATAACTTCCACTCCCTCTTGCAGCGATATCTCCTCTTGATAATGCGTTTACTGGCGTGAGGGCGGGGCAAACTTCCACTCACATGAGATCCACCAATAGCAAACCACAATGATCCAATCAATTCCTGATCCATGCAAACTTTTGGAACAAACAACCAGCTAAACATACAAAGACTTACTGAGTGCACCTTTAAATTCAAATTCATTCTTTATCTGGGTGTTCTCAGCAAATATTGAAATTTGCAATCCATTTGTGATTAATGTAACATCAATTAATCAGCACATCATGTAATTAATTGGATATGTTTAATCAACCTACAGCCATATTTTAAATATATGGACGTTTTTGTCTCTACCACTTGAAATAGCTTGCAGCAAGTATATGTCTAAAACAGGGAAACATCTCTAGTTGTTGAGCAGGATTTTCATTTTGGAAATGTGCATTATAATAAGGCAATCCAGCACCATAATTTGTTATCAGCTGTGGAAAGTGACAGAGGCAATGTTCTTCCTGCAGCTCTAAGACGTGTGTTCTAATCTATTGTCTGCTCCATGGCTCACTATATGTTCTAGTGAAATCAAAATACAACGTATGCCCAAATTATCATGATATACCCACAATATACAGAAGCAATTTATAAAAGTAAAAAGAAGGGCTGTGAATCAGTTTTTTTTTTAAACTAATTAATTGCTCATGGCTTCTGGAGTTCATCATGATTAATTGCACCTAACATATAAATACATTTAAAAACTGAATCTGTATCTTATGATAAATTTAAACTTCAATCATCCTAGAAAGCTATAATAATAATAAACGTCTCGTTTACTGTAGCTTTGGTTTATTATTTATGAGAAGTAACTCCAGATGGTGTTTCTCTGTCTCTGTCATCTGCTCTCTACTGTTTGAATGAAATGTCTGTTCATTTTTACTTCAAAGCTGATTTTACATATTCATGCAAAGTACTTAAATGTTTTATTTAGTAAAAAAAAGGGCCCACTTTATATTAGGTGGCCTTAACCACTATGTACTTAGATTTAAATTAATAATTTAATACAGTGCACTTATTGTTTACATACATGCTTTTACATTGTACTTACATTTTAAAAATTACCTGCATGTAATTACATCTGTAGTTAAAACTTACACACACCACCACACCTGTCCCTAACCCTATCCTTAAACTTACCCATACCACTACACCTGTCCCTAACTTTACCCTTAAACTTACCCACAACACCACACCTGTCCCTAACCCTACCCTTAAACTTACCCACAACACCACACCTGTCCCTAACTTTACCCTTAAACTTACCCATACCACCACACCTGACCCTAACTTTACCCTTAAACTTACCCACAACACCACACCTGTCCCTAACCCTACCCTTAATCTTGCCCACAACACCACACCTGTCACTAACCCTACCCTTAAACTTACCCATACCACCACACCTGTCCCTAACTCTACCCTTAAACTTACCCATACCACCACACCTGTCCCTAACTTTACCCTTAAACTTACCCACACCACCACACCTGTCCCTAACCCTTCCCTTAAACTTACCCACAACACCACACCTGTCCCTAACCCTACCCTTAAACTTACCCATACCACCACACCTGTCCGTAACTTTACCCTTAAACTTACCCACAACACCACACCTGTCCCTAACTTTACCCTTAAACTTACCCACACCACCACACCTGTCCCTAACCCTACCCTTAAACTTACCCATACCACCACACCTGTCCCTAACCCTACCCTTAAACTTACCCATACCACCACACCTGTCCCTAACTTTACCCTTAAACTTACCCACAACACCACACCTGTCACTAACCCTACCCTTAAACTTACCCATACCACCACACCTGTCCCTAACTCTACCCTTAAACTTACCCATACCACCACACCTGTCCCTAACCCTACCCTTAAACTTACCCATACCAACACACCTGTCCCTAACTTTACCCTTAAACTTACCCACAACACCACACCTATCCCTAACCCTACCCTTAAACTTACCCACAACACCACACCTGTCCCTAACCCTACCCTTAAACTTACCCACAACACCACACCTGTCCCTAACTTTACCCTTAAACTTACCCATACCACCACACCTGTCCCTAACTTTACCCTTAAACTTACCCACACCACCACACCTGTCCCTAACTTTACCCTTAAACTTACCCACAACACCACACCTGTCACTAACCCTACCCTTAAACTTACCCATACCACCACACCTGTCCCTAACTCTACCCTTAAACTTACCCATACCACCACACCTGTCCCTAACCCTACCCTTAAACTTACCCACAACAACACACCTGTCCCTAACCCTACCCTTAAACTTCCCATACCACCACACCTGTCCGTAACTTTACCCTTAAACTTACCCACAACCCCACACCTGTCCCTAACCCTACCCTTAAACTTACCCATACCACCACACCTGACCCTAACTTTACCCTTAAACTTACCCACAACACCACACCTGTCCCTAACCCTACCCTTAAACTTACCCATACCACCACACCTGACCCTAACTTTACCCTTAAACTTACCCACAACACCACACCTGTCCCTAACCCTACCCTTAAACTTACCCACAACACCACACCTGTCCCTAACTTTACCCTTAAACTTACCCATACCACCACACCTGTCCCTAACTTTACCCTTAAACTTACCCACAACACCACACCTGTCCCTAACTCTACCCTTAAACTTACCCACAACACCACACCTGTCCCTAACCCTACCCTTAAACTTACCCACAACACCACACCTGTCCCTAACCTTTAACTTACCCATACCACCACACCTGTCCCTAACCCTACCCTTAAACTTACCCATACCACCACACCTGTCCCTAACTTTACCCTTAAACTTACCCACAACACCACACCTGTCACTAACCCTACCCTTAAACGTACCCATACCACCACACCTGTCCCTAACTCTACCCTTAAACTTACCCATACCAACACACCTGTCCCTAACTTTACCCTTAAACTTACCCACAACACCACACCTGTCCCTAACCCTACCCTTAAACTTACCCACAACACCACACCTGTCCCTAACCCTACCCTTAAACTTACCCACAACACCACACCTGTCCCTAACTTTACCCTTAAACTTACCCATACCACCACACCTGTCCCTAACTTTACCCTTAAACTTACCCACAACACCACACCTGTCCCTAACCCTACCCTTAAACTTACCCATACCACCACACCTGTCCCTAACCCTACCCTTTAACTTCCCCATACCACCACACCTGTCCGTAACTTTACCCTTAAACTTACCCACAACACCACACCTGTCCCTAACTTTACCCTTAAACTTACCCATACCACCACACCTGACCCTAACTTTACCCTTAAACTTACCCACAACACCACACCTGTCCCTAACCCTACCCTTAAACTTCCCCATACCACCACACCTGTCCGTAACTTTACCCTTAAACTTACCCACAACACCACACCTGTCCCTAACCCTACCCTTAAACTTACCCACAACACCACACCTGTCCCTAACCCTACCCTTAAACTTACCCACAACACCACACCTGTCCCTAACTTTACCCTTAAACTTACCCATACCACCACACCTGTCCCTAACTTTACCCTTAAACTTACCCACAACACCACACCTGTCCCTAACCCTACCCTTAAACTTACCCATACCACCCATACATTCTGCATTAAATATATATTTTTTAATGTACCAGTTTCCAGACGAAATGAATACTAATTCACACACATTATACATGAGCTACAGATAGGTTACTGATTATTAAAAGCTTATTTTATGTATGGTTACTATGACCTCAAAACACTTTTACCAGTACATGATTTGTAAATAATAATTACATTTTGACATTACTATCACTTAACCAGCTCTTTATGTATGGCTTTTCTGATGTAGTAAACCTGCTTTGTAGCTCAAGTAGTACAACACTAAACTTGAGTCATGATAAATAAGCTCAATGACTTGTAGAAGCAAGCTAAAATGGTTTGCTTTTGGTAACACTATCGGTTAGGTTTAGGGTAGGAAACTGAACAGGCTTTTTGCACCACATTGAACTTTAAAAGAGCAAGAAGCAACATTTTGTAGAAATGTCATGATAGACATGTTTTTCCAATGAGCTTGGGTCGAAAATATTACCACTAGGCCAACATCTCATATTTAATGCTCAGTTTGTTTGAGCTGTGCCCTCTATTGTACAGATGTGAATTTGCATTTCCTTCAGCCTGAGGTTTATTATTAAAATTTTTGTGTGAAAGGGTCTTTACATTTGCCTAACAAAATAACTTTTTTGTTATAAAAAACAACAACAAGCCCAGCCCAGGTGAGCCCAATTAGCCAAAAAGTAACAAAACACATTACTTTTCTTAAAAAGTAACTAAGTTACGCAATTAGTTACTTTTTAAAGGAGTAATGCATTGTTGTAACGCATATATTTTATTTTAAAGTAAGTAACTTTCCTCAACACTGATCATAGACACATGACACAAAGATTATTGCAAATTGTAAGCTGCCTTCAAAGATATCTTGTTTTGGCCAAATTGTAAAGCAGCATTGTATAAGTGCCATATATATATAAATATATATATATATATATATATATATATATATATATATATATATATATATATATATATATATATATATATATATATATATATATATAAATATAATAATTATTATTATTTATTATTATTTTGCAAAATCAGAATGAGAAAATTGCAAGTACAGAAAATGGTGCCATTCTGGATAACAGAAGAATAGGACGCAGGAGAAAAAAGTTTAAAACTTTAGCAATAAAAAATCTAAAGTCATTTTTGATTATAGTTTAACTTAATCAGCAGCAAGACATTGGTCAATAAAGTAAAATTATTTGCATAAAAATATTTGTTTTATGTAACATTTAATTATTGGAGGTTTGCATAGTATTCTGATTTTGCATTTGACTGATTTTATTCATTTTGAGGAATACTCAATATTTTTGTGCAAGTAAGATTAGTAAATGCATGCTCTCATTTAGTCGAGAACTACAATAACCCTATACACACAACGCCTCTGCACTAATTATTTTTCTCAACATTGGGACAGAAGAGCTGTCAGTCAATAAATGGGACAACAAAGTAACTTTCGTTACTTCTTTGAAAAAGTAACTTATATTTTGTTGTGAATTTTAAAAGTAATGCGTTACTTTACTAGTTACTTGATGATGCCAGAAAATGCTGTCTAAGTAAGCAGCTCATTAGATTTTGGTGCAGTGGGGCTAAAGGCACATCTTGTGAAAATGTGCTTTTCACTACTCCCATAGTGTAAGACTGCAGAAAAAATATATATGTTTGTATTGAACATTTATGGAGCAACAGATTTTGTGTGAAAATACATTTTTAAAATTTATAAATCTGTATGAGGTGGCGACGGGGCCTTTTTAAATATGATGGTTTTATTATAAATATGGTGATTATCTCTAAGGTGGACACCCAACTTAATAGATGATATTTACCATCTGAACGTAACCATGTCATGTCAACAAATGAAAAACAGCAGATGCGCTTTTTACCCCAAATAACATACTTTTACATATTCTTCTGTTATTGAAAAACTGTTGCTTTAATTACCTTGAACAAAACTGAAAATCATTAAGAAGACCTTTGTCTCAAAATATATACAGTCATTTTAGCCATTCTTGTTTGCTACTTAAATCTACAACATTTTAAAAAACATCAAATATTACATCAAATTAGTTCAGAATCAACTTCAAGGATCAGACAAATTTCCACGTGCATCTTGAAAAGCGGATTTTTTTGTCCCATCTAGTTGTTAAGAGGAAAATAAAATCAATGGCGCCTTTTCCTCTGGGGCGCCTTTAGCCCCGTTGTACCCTACACTAAATAATTTGTCAATAACTGCTTATTTAATGTGGACCTTAACCACACATACTGTTCAAATCAATTGACCATTCTGGTGGCAAAAAAGTACAGGATAACAAAGACTAACGTACCCTTTTAAGTTTGACTTGGACATCAGATCTGTCAATAGCGGGATCAGGATAAGCTAGCCGGAGAGAGTGGGATAGAAGGAGATAACACAGAGAAAGCTCTTACTTCTGACACCGAAGCTGAGTAGGTGCTGTTTCAGCTCTGAGGGAGATCTGGCAGTGAAAGCTAATGGACTCCACATCGACTCACTGGATGTCTTTCCTGCTGTTTGACTATCTGTTGTTTGCCAGACTGTGAGTATGCTTCTTCTCATAGGGTTGATGTTTGAGAATCAGTGAGATGCAACGGTGTACATCCTGAGTGTTTTATTCCAGAGGAATGGTGGTCCATGCAGAATGTCAAGGAAAGTTGAGATCCGTAAGGGCTATCCAATCAATAAAAAGATGGCGTGACAAATCAGCAATAATATGCTCACCTTTTGTCAGTTAAATGGCCCTCAGAATGGAAAAACTATAAGATATCTCACCCACGTTCCTCATGAATTCCAACTAACCAGTTCAGTTGAAAGCCAGAACTTCAAATCCTCTTTGACGGCATGCAAACTCACAAAAATATCTGACTTCTCTTCCTCACTCGGAATGAAAAGCCACAAAAAGTTATTTGTAATTATGTGCCATTCTTCACTGTCATTGTTCAGTTCTGGCTTTAGGAAAGAAGCGTCCTCAGATGTCCTCACTAATTGAAGTGAAGCCCCTTCTGCTGTGCTTGACCAGTCAAGGAAAAAGCATATTCATCATTTTCTGTTCAGTCCAAAGGGAGGTTGTTCTGTAGACAAAGCAAAAGGGAATATTCAATAATCAGATATAAGCTAGCGTTGCTAACAGTTTTCCGTGATGGCAGCTTTAAAGATACATCACACTGACAGAATAATCCTGTTGATGTTTTATATGAAAGAAAATGGGTCATTTGAAAGGAATGGATTCAAAGAAACCAGGGCTGTGTTTCCCAAAAGCATTGTGAGCCCAAGATGATTGTGGAGACCATTGCCACCAATGTTCTCTATGATCAACTTAACTCACAATGCTTTTGGGAAACACAGTCCGGAACAGTAGAACAGAAAATCAGGTCATTAATGTGCTCTACAGCTCTAACCAGCCTGACCAAGATGTAACATTTACAGCATACCACCATGATCCTAAAGTAAGCTTGGTACATACTCTGCTAGAACAAAGAAATGTGTTTCCTTGAGGTGGCAAGAACAAGAACAAAGTTCATTCTGGTCAAGACATACTACACGAGAAAAGCAGGTGCCGAACATCTCTGTTTCTCTGCATTAACCCCGCCCACTTTACATTTCTGACCAATCACACAATAGTTCTCAGACACCCACAAGAAGAAAGTTCTGCTCAGATGATGTGTCGAGAAAAAGCCCAAACCAGGGCTGCGAGAACTAAATGACGTCATTTTGTTCTCGCAGCTTTTTTCTCTGTTCTTGCGGAGAATGTAATGGCTTTAGGGTGTTCACACTTGTAGTTTGGTTTGGTCCAGTCAAAAAAGTCCTGGTCCGCTTAGCCTGATTGGTTGCCTTTTATAACGTATTGCCTATTTCTAGACGGAACTTACCAAACATCCAAAACAATGCAGTATGCGGCTAAATGCGCCCGTTGTATGTGCATAGCTACAAATGATGGTATTTTGACCAGCTGAGAACTCGTGAAGAGCTTATAAAATGTGTAAAGGCATCCTTCTGTCACACACACACACACAAACGAAGATCTGCTGCGAGGACACACGGCTCTGACAACTGTACCAAACTGTGATGGGCAACATCACGATTATGTTGAGGAAAAAATCGTGTGTGAGCATTCTGTAATTTTTAGGGTCTCATCTTCCTGTTTTTAGTTTGTTACATGTCTTTGGTCTGTGTTGTGTTCATATTTCATTGCAACCACACCAGATTTCATTTGAAAGCAGATCGAGACCCATCTTTTCAGCGGTCTCGGACCGCTTGTTTGGTGTGCACTAGGGTTCAGATGGCAGCGTTCACAGTTGTTCAAATGAGCTGAAGTAACAGAGAAATCACACCAGTTTGTTTTGATCTAATCCAGCCTGCCAAGTGTGAACACACCCTTAGAAACCTTGTGAAACCAGATGTTGCTGATCCCAGTGTTAGTTCTATTTCCCAGTGAGGAAAATCTTACGTTCAGAATTCTCTATTTACACAGTCTTATATGTTCTATTGTCTTCCATACCTTAAATGTATTTAATTTGTCAGTGTATCAATCATTAATCAGTTAATGAGATTCTCAAAATGACATTAATGCTTCTGTCAGTATGCGTTTGTAGTTTAGCTAACAAGGAACATTCTCTGAACTTTGACTGATATTCTGTCACGGTTCTCTCAAAGGTTCTCACATTATTCCAGTAATGTTCATAGAAGGTTTGTTCAAAGTTATTCGGTCTTTCAAATAACTCTCAAAACATTAGCACGAAAATATTATTTATACATCATTCATTTAATGTCTTTTTTTTCTGAAACGTTTTAGTTGGATGTTTGTCTAACATTTTTTAAAATGTTACTACTTGTTTCCGATTGTTTAAAGAACATTGAAAAGTAATGTTCTCATAATGTTTGCAAAATGATAAAAATTAAATGCTCCCTTAACGTTCGTATAAACAAGGGGAGACAATTTTTTTTTAAGATGATGTTTTGAATGTTCAAAGAACATTCAGAAATAACATTTTCATAATTTAATGGGAACGTTAACTGAATGTTTTTAGACCTTCTTTTTTTTTGTCACAGAAGAGGCAATACCAGAATAACCCAATAGGTCAAATGCACAAATTTTTTTTTTCAGTATTCCAGTGCTATACATATGCTTGTTCGAGGCTGAATCTGAAATCACCCAATATACAGCCATTTGTAATGGTGTTTGAAACCACTCATTCAATCCCATAATGCACCACAATAATGAGTGTACAACCGATGTATGCTCAACAACTGTCCAGCTTCGCTCACTCGTTTTCATTCACTCCTTCATGTGAAAAGACGATTTCGGATTGAGCTAATTTTAAGCTATGCAGAATGCTAATGTCAAAATTTACTGAAATAAATTTTGAATCAACTCATTTTAATTTTAGTTCACAAGGGATGCTGTCTACACTGTCAGAAAATATTTTTCAAAGTTGTAAATAAAACTCCAAATGATTGGAGTATGTTTTACAAGAAAATTACACAGAAATGTACAAGAATTTTTTTGCAGTTTTTTTGTAATTATTTTTGAATTTTACAAGCAATTTTGGAGTGAAAATTGTTTTAAAGTAAAACTGCCAATATTTTATGTGTGTGTGTGTGTGTGTGTGTGTGTGTGTGTGTGTGTGTGTGTGTGTGTGTGTGTGTGTGTGTGTGTGTGTGTGTGTGTGTGTGTGTGTGTGTGTGTGTGTGTGTGTACTGCACTAGACTAGACAGTAAGGCAGCTTCCTAGGTATTGGAACAGAGCTACTGTCTCTGTGTTTGTGTTTGTGTTGCAGGCGTGAATACCATATAGCTATTCTGATCAGACAGTGTGAATGTACATTTAATTACTGCCTGTTTTAGCAATACTTGTGTTCACAAGTTTTTTTTCATCGATATACACCCAGAAACAAAAATAAAAACAATTCTTCATACAGACATACTTTACCAACATATGCAATGCAGAAAGAACATATGAATTATACAGAATATTAATTTAATGCCATTCTTAATTCATTTTAAAGACTTGAATATTGGCAAGTGATCAGTTACAATGTAAAGAGGAATTGCTAGTGGATGTGTCACTGGGCCTTTTAGCAACAGAAGATTTCAAAGTCCGTCAGTCACTCTTAATACTGACAGTCGCACTCAATAGAGTTCAAAATCTGCCAATAAAACGTATCCATTCGGCCTGATGCCAGAATCCTGAATGGCAATAAAAATGCAAAATTTAATCTAGTAAAATTGAATCTTTTGACCTCTATGTAAAATGCAAAGGGTAAGAAAAGCTCTCTCAAATGGTACAAATGCAGAAATACCAATATCCAAAGTGTTTAATCATTTCGTCTTCCAGAAGAGTTAAAATAACCCAGAGGAATAGGTTGCTTTTTTACTTAGAGTTAAATGTGTTCCATGTGTTCTTCCTAAAATTTCTTAAGAGAAATAAAAATAGAAACAAAGACAAACCAAAGAAAAGACAATGTTGCCATATGCTTCAGAAAGAGGGACTTCTATGCTTGAAAAAAATAAAAAACAAACATGAAAAATGCAAAATATCATATATATATACACTCACCTAAAGGATTATTAAGAACACCTGTTCTCGGACAGTTCTCTCATTAATGCAATTATCTAATCAATCACATGGCAGTTGCTTCAATGCATTTAGAGGTGTCATCCTGGTCAAGACAATCTCCTGAACTCCAAACTGAAAGTCAGAGTGGGAAAGAAATGTGATTTAAGAGTGTGGCATGGTTGTTGGTGTCAGACGGGCCGGTCTGAGTATTTGACAATCAGCTCAGTTACTGGGATTTTCTCACACATCCATTTCTAGGGTTTACAAAGAATGGTGTGAAAGGGGAAAAACATCCAGTATGCGGCAGTCCTGTGGGTGAAAATGCCTTGTTGATGCAAGAGGTCAGAGGAGAATGGGCCGACTGATTCAAGCTGATAGAAGAGCAACTTTGACTGAAATAACCACTCGTTACAAGCGAGCTATGCAGCAAAGCATTTGTGAAGCCACAACACACACAACCTTGAGGCGGATGGGCTACAACAGCAGAAGACCCCACCGGGTACCACTCATCTCCACTACAAATTAGAAAAAGAGGCTACAATTTGCACAAGCTCACCAAAACTGGACAGTTGAAGACTGGAAAAATGTTGCCTGGTCTGATGAGTCTCGATTTCTGTTGAGACATTCAGATGGTAGAGTCAGAATTTGGCGTAAACAGAATGAGAACATGGATCCATCATGCCTTGTTACCACTGTGCAGGCTGGTGGTGGTGGTGGTGTAATGGTGTGGGGGATGTTTTCTTGGCACTCTTTGGACCCCTTAGTGCCAATTGGGCATCATTTAAATGCCACGGCCTACCTGAGCATTGTTTCTGACCATGTCCATCCCTTTATGACCACCATGTACCCTTCCTCTGATGGCTACGTCCAGCAGGATAATGCACCATGTCACAAAGCTCGAATCATTTCAAATTGGTTTCTTGAACATGACAATGAGTTCACTGTACTAAAATGGCCCCCACAGTCACCAGATCTCAACCCAATAGAGCATCTTTGGGATGTGGTGGAATGGGAGCTTCGTGCCCTGGATGTGCATCCCACAAATCTCCATCAACTGCAAGATGCTATCCTATCAATATGGGCCAACATTTCTAAAGAATGCTTCCAGCACCTTGTTGTATCAATGCCACGTAGAATTAAGGCAGTTCTGAAGGCGAAAGGGGGTCAAACACAGTATTAGTATGGTGTTCCTAATAATCCTTTAGGTGAGTGTATACACACTGAGCTTATGAGCTTTTAATAAATATATATATATTAAAAGCTCATGATAAAGACATTAAAAGCACATATATGTCATGGACATTTCTGTAGTCATTCTTCATTTTCTAGTTATAATCAAGTATTACTTCATCTAAAAAGTCGATGGGCCTTATTTTACTGATCTAAGTGCATGGTCTAAAGTGCATGGCGCAGGTGCACTTAGGGTGTGGCCGAATCCACTTTTGTGACGGGAAAAATGGTCGGTGCACCCGGCAGATGGTCTAAAAGTGTTGTCCCTATTCTCTTAATGAGTCATGTGTGTGTTTTGGGTGTAAGTGCTATAAACCAATCAGAGTCTTATCTCCCATTCCCTTTAAAAGCCAGTCGTGCTCGCACAATGGCGGATTCGCTTTTTACATGCCGGGATTTGGTAAACAAATGGACGCGAGTGATATGATAAATGATAACTGCGTCGAGCTGAAACTAGCAAAAATAAATTTGCGTCGCACCTGCCGCCACATGCGCTGGGTGTATGATAGGGCCCTATATGTCTATATCTTTCCCTGTTAAAACAAGCATCTGGAGAAATCCAGTCGGGAACTCTGGTAAAAGTATAGAGCTTTAAAATGAATGAGCACAAATATTTTAGTCATGGAATAATGTTTTGAGTACAGGCTAAAGTCTCGGTGTTTGGTGTCTTGGCAAATCAGAGCAGTTTGTGACATTGTTCTTCTGATCTCAAGAGACAAAAGAGTGAGATTATTATTATTTTTCATGAGACTTAAGCAAAGGCATTTAGCAAATGCATTTAATCTCACTGCTGTCAAGTTGAAACAATTAAGATAATAATCATCTCATTATTTCATCATCTCATTATTTTTTCTTTCCATTGGGAAAGTGTAACCTTCAACACAGTGGTAGACGGAAAATTGGGGTTAGCTAAAAATCTGTGATCTGTAGTGAATTTGTGTAGGTACTTTAGCTCAGCAAATGAGTCATTTTGCATGAAAATATCGACTGCTATATTAACATGTGTCTACATGCAGATGTCTGATATCTGTCAACACATTTATCTTTCAGAAGCTAATCCATGCTAGTGTACTTATGACAGTAAGAGAGTTTACCAGGGTTGTGTTTCCCAAAAGCATTACGTAGATCATAGAACCATTGTTACCAATGATGACCAATTGCTTACAATGCTTTTGATAAAATCAGCCCTGGCCTATGCATGTCAACTACCTCATGTAAAACCAACTAGACTGTAAGACTTTCCAGCATTGAGATAAAGCTTCAATTCTTTTGAATTAAGAGCGGATATGACAGAAAATAGCATTTTAATTTATACAGAACTCTCAACAGCCTGTGATCTCAACAATTTGCATGCACTATGAACATCTAGGGGTGAATTTCACATCTGGATACTATTTCACACTATTTTAAGACCATTAATATTGAGATGCACTGCGATGTTATTTTCATGACATTTAAGCAAATTTTCCAGCAGAATTTTTTTAATTAGGATTTTTTTTCTTTCAAGTTTGTTTGTTCTCATTGATGATTCTCATTAGGTTTTATTACTGTAGTACAGTCATAAAAAAATCATACAGCCTGGACCAAATGATATTTTAAATTAAAATTAGCATATTGAAGGCAGTACAGTAATTACTGTCATGATCTATATATGTTGTTTAATATTACATTACAGCATTATAGTAATGAGAATTCAGGGAATGGGTTTAAATGTCATGAAAATAATGCCGCAAGGCAAAAAAAAATGTAATGGTTCTAGTCCTTATTTCTCTCTCTCACTCGCTCTCTCTGTCTGAGTGTGTGGTCCTGGTAAAGCATACGTTATGGGGATAAAATGTCCCTACAAAGATAGCAGTATCCAAATCCTTGTCCTTGTGCAGATATGTCTTGGTCCCCAGCTTATAAATCATAGTACGTGATGTTTTTTGAAAATGTAAAAATGCATAAAATTTTCCATGATGGCAGGGTTAGGGGATAGAATATATAGTTTGTACAGTATAAAAATCATTATATGGAAAGATTACTGGTTATTACTATCGTTGTGAAAACATTTGGTCCCCATATAGGGAATACCTGAACCACACACACACACACACACACACACACACACACACACACACACACACACACACACACACACACACACACACGTGCGTCAATTCTCAATTATCGTTTAGAGAGATGACAAAATTAACAGAAGTGATGAAGACGAGTGGGAGATGGTTGTGAACTTTGAATACACCGGAGGCTGGAATTACTGTCAGGCGGAGGAACGTTTGGAATAATTGGACACAGAACTCATATACTGACAAGAAACAGCGTAAAAACCTGAGAGAACCCATTTCACAGTGTGTGCGTGTACGTGTTGAAACCATAAAAAACTGTGGGAGCAGTAGAGCGGTAATAAACCTCCAGCTTTATGTGTACAGTAGGTATGGCTCTTGATGTGTGAATGCAGAGCTGTTCTCAAAACAGCTTCTAATGAGCAGTAAAATGTGAAGAGAGGCATGTATGCGGGTTTATTATTATTAAAACAATCTCTCTGTTTCTTCAACTAATAGCCATAGACCATCTGGCTCAAATCTCTGAATCATATTCTCTACACATTGCTTTTAAAAGCCGCCTGGATTTAAAAAACAGAAATGCTTATAAAAAGAACTTCAGATACACAAACATCTACTGCGAAGAGTCTAAAAATTCAAGAAAAAATTAAATAAATAAATAAAGGTTAACACAGTTAATGTATATATTAAATTTGACATTGTTTTTTGTAAAGAGATTAATTATAAAGCAGTTCTAATTTTGCACAAATAAAATGAAGCCTATTTTAGGACCATTCAGATTTAGAAAATCTAATCACAAAATCTACCCAATATACTTTCTTAATATGGTTCTCTGGTGTTATTGTGAATAATTCATAAGTGCCTGTTGTTCCAAGTATAAATAAAAATGTGTCTTTCGAAATATAATTTGTAAGTTGTTCTGTCTCTGAAATGACTTTCCAGCTAATGTCACACATCCCTCTTACACATTAAAAGTGTATTTACAATAAGTAGTATTTTGTTATACTAACAAGCTTCATTTGTTTTATTCAATATATAACTTATTTTAAAATGCCCCTATAATGCTATTTTAAAGTTTCCTAATTTAGTTTTGGAGGTCTCCTACAACAGGTTTACATGCATCAAAGGTCAAAAAGCACTTTCATTTTCTCATAATAAACACTGCACATCACCACATTTTTCAATGATTCTCAAACAAATCGTTAGATGATTCAGTCTCTCTAAATCCCTCCTTTCCGCGAGCATACTCTGCTCTGATTGGCCAGATGTCTGTTGTGATTTGTCTACATCTTACAGCGCACGTCAGAAGCTAAACGCCCATTACATAACTGAACTTCAGCTCCGGAGGCTTCCTAAAGCTCAGTGATTGTACACACTGTAAAGACAGTAATGATGACATCGATTTTACCATATCAATCCGCATTAATAGACACAGTTTTGGTAATAGTGGCCCCCAGCTGATGAGCAGAAGTGTTTCAGTAAGACAGTAATAACATGAGTTAGCCGGTTAGCTGGCTAATATAATACACAAATCTATGTATTTTGAACACCCGGTAGAAAATATACACATCAATACCAACAGGTCGTGATTCTGAGGAGTACTGACCCATCTTTCAAGAGCAAGCGCTTAGCAAATCCCACATTGAACAGAGAAGCAGTCGTCAGTAAAATGACATTTGAGGATCAAATTTTTTGCAGACGGACAAAATACAACATAGGCGGGCATTATGCAAATGTATTTTCAAGTGACGTAGAACCGTAACATAGTAGGATTTGAAGACGTATCGTTTAGGCGATTGAGAGTCAATTCTTTCTTTTGGGAGACAATAACTTTATCTATCGTGCACTTTCGACTTTACAGCTTTGCAGAACGTTTACATTCACAAACAGCTGTATTACACACTGCATGAAAGGGAAGATTCGAGAAACCATAACAGGGTTACTTTCATTACCGTGTCAATAATTTCAAACAAATTCCAAGAAAAACTAATTTCTTCACCCGCCCACATACACACAGGTAAACCAGAGTCGCGTTGCCGTTACTGGAATGCAGTTTTATATTAATTAGCCGTGGGAGTAACGGAAAGTGCAGTAACCTGAAATGATTGGACGCCACACACATAAACACATACAGGGTGACGTGACCAGACTCTTAATGCACTGAGGCATAATAGTCATTCAGAGAGAGGTAGAGAGAGATCTGAGGAGAACAGCACAGCACAGCACAGAGAAGAGCAAGATGAGACACCACACTTCTGTTTAAAGAGCTCTGCTCAAGCACCTCCACAGCGACACGTGCAAAAACGGCCAAATGAGACCGAATAAAAGGCAGATACAGATACGCAGGATCTGTGAATCCTCTTTCTATTCCATTTCTCTTTATTCCCTTTGTTAATAATGGTGTCATTTTGAGCCTTCTACGTTTATTTCTGAGTTCTGTCTGTCTCTCTTCTTTACAGATGCTGGAGGAGACGAGCTTCGGTGTGACTCATTTAGAGAACGGAGAAAAAAAGGTCAAAGACAATATGAAAAGAAATTTAAAAGGGGAAAGTGTAAAAGAATACGAGAGGTTTTCATGATACCATTATTTCTGAATGAAAAAGAAAAATAGGCAGAAAGGAAAAAATACGTGGTGGTTCTGTTGGAAAGAAAAAAACACGAATGAGATGCTTTTAAAGGTGGAGTGTGTAATTTTTTTGATGTGCATAATTTGTTCTTTCTATCCCATTTTATATGCAGATGCAGCTTGAATTAAGCCATTCGCAGGTTGATTCCCATGAAACGTGTAAACACTGTAGCTCTGAGGCTCAGACTGTGCTCAGATTTGCAATCAAATGTCAGAGATCGAAATATTATCGAAATAATATTCTTTTAGCATGGCAGTGCTGTTAAGGAGTTAAACTGGTAGGTCATAAAGACCTGGGGTCCGTTCTTCGTACCTCGCTTAATACATCTGAGATTATGCCAGATCTTTTAATCGTGATAACTGATCTCTGGCTAATTTGGTTGTTCAAACGAATTTGTGGATTGGATCAAAATATCTGGATTAAATTGTCTGAGATTACTGCGTGTTCACGTGTTCCCTGATGAGGGCAGATGCATCGATACTCGAAACCACGATCAGCAATGCAGCGATTGGCTGGCGGCAAGACAGCAACCTAATAACATCATATAATTAAAAAGACACCTGGTGAAAAACTGGACAAATTTCTGGACCTTTATAAAGAAACAGCCAGGCAACTAAAATGACAATAAAAGTTATAATAGATACATGAAATGTGTTTTTACATGATTCCCAATCATTTTTATATTAACAATTTATAGTATTTGTCCAGGCTTTACATTTCTATTTCAATGTTGTAATTAGAAATTCATTTAATTTGACCTTTGAAGCAGATTTGTTAAGTGACAGCATTAATATGCCAGAACATATCTATCTACTAAAGTTTCTTAAGGGTCAAACATTTCAGATTTTATTATCTGGGGATGTTTGGTCTCTACAACATAGGAAATACCTCTCTCTCTCTCTCTCTCTCTCTCTCTCTCTCTCTCTCTCTCTCTCTCTCTCTCTCTCTCTCTCTCTCTCTCTCTCACACACACACACACACACACACACACACACACACACACACACACACATACGGTCATTTTCATCTTGCTTCAATGCTTTCCAGCATTTTCTTTTCGGATATTTCCAACACACAATGTTAAAAAAACACTCAGCTTAATCAAACCCCCTCTAACATCCCCCTTCAAAAAAAAAAAAGAGCCCCCACACACTCTCAGTCGACTGCACACACTGCCAGCTATCACTTCCCAGTGGAAATGATGAGGTGGCTAGAAATAAACAGGCAATTTAAGTGCTGGACACTTCAGTGATCCATCTTAACACACACATACACCATTTAAAGTGTGAGACCTACCCCAATCCAAAACCCCCAACCCCCAACCCAACCCACCACACACACACACACACACACACACACACACACACACACACACACACACACATACATTTGCTGTCAAGGTGGGAAGCGAGCAAGGTCAGTGTATCAATGGAAAAGAGATGAAAGAGAAATAGAGAGAGTGAACATGTTAAAGACGGCAGTAGTTACAGTTGAGTTGCTCTGAATTACTGAACACAATCATGTGCAGGAGACTGACAAAAAAAAAATCAGCTAAGGCCACAAAAGTCTATTTTCACATTTATTGTGAATTGTTTTAATCATCAATTTTTTTTCACATATTCTCTGCTAAATATTTAACATTAACTTATAAATAAACGTATAAACTTACATTAACTTATAAACTTATAAATAAAATAAAATATTTAAAAAAGCTTAAACTTATTTTATTTCAGCTACTTGCAAAGGCAACATTTCTCATTTTCGTTTTGTTTAATTTGAACTTTAAAATAACTAAAATGAAATATACTAAAACTTAGAAAAAAATAGATATTTAAAAAAATACTAAAACTTTAACTAAAATTACAATTAGAGAAACTATAAAAATTATTATATTTAAATATAAACAACATATGGATAGTATATAAATGATACTGAAATTAGACTGCATCAGATGGCTTTACATATGCAATTGTGTTGTTAAATTACTGAAATATTAATTTAAAATCTTAGGCAGTACTTAAAGAAAATATTGAGTTTATTGATTTTGTGAATCTCTGACTTAAAGCAATAAGCCACTGAAGCAGCAACATTATCCTTGTAAAAACTCTTTACTTTTTGCTGTAACAAGACAATGTATTATAAAAAGTGAGGAAAAAGGTATGGATTTAAACATACTGTGTCTATATAAAACATACAGGATATAATAAGTAATAAGACATAATAGCCTGTTCACAGAAAACAACCTTTTTAGTTATCATATAAACAAACAGGAATCATTAACAAGCAAACTGAAATATTACAAAAATAGATTGATATAAACAATATACATTAAACTATATGAGAACAACAATAATACTTCAGATGTATTATGTTCTCCATTCTGCCGCTAGAACAGAATTATTTGTTTCTGTTCTCTCTGTGCTTGAAACCATAAAATCTATCTCATACTGAAAATGAGACTGAATTGATCTGTTGAGAAATCTATATATGTGTACGTACTGCATATTTGGTGGGAATAGTCTGAGGGGAAATGCCATACAATAATCAAAAATCCAGCTTAAATTTAAAATCTTAATGTAATGAATAACAACATTTATTTTGCAGGGTTAGTTTAACCAAAAAGATAATTTTTGATCATTTTCTTCCATCAAACCCGGAAAGAGATTTTAAAAGTTATCATTCACTGAATAATGTATTTTATGCTTCTGTAAATTGCATGCTTGTTCACAATACACATAAGAGCCAAAAAGTATAAAAAAAACTATAAAAATCAACCGACCCATCAACCTTATACCTTGTTTCAAGGGAACAAAATCATATAGGTTTTAACTGACAAGATAGACAATAACCTTGTTCCCATCCAAGCTGAAAGTGAACTTACCTTACAGTATTTGCAGAATTTCGCAAAAAAACATTTGGAAACAAAGCACTGTTTACTGTTTCATCCCATGTTTTCAAGAAAATAAAATCGTCTTTTCCAGCAAATTGGCGCAAAATATCTGTGATAAAAATGGAACATCATAAATCGTCTCAAGCGCCTCAGATCACACAGACGCAACACAATAAAACACTTTCATGTTATCTTGTGTTTGGGAACACAATCATGAGAGACACTTCTGGGAGGTCATTATACCAAATCATTCTGATGACAGACTCACTCAGGCATTTCAGAATGACCAAACCAACATTTGAGATGCTGGTTGAGTTTGCTGGTTAGTCCAGTCAGTCATCCAATCACATCCTCTGTTGAGGCAAACTCACATGAGTTTTTTGGCTGTGCATTGAGGGATTTATTTGGTAAATGTGTAGTTTATGCGCATGTCTCCTTAACGGATAAAAAAATGATCCACCTCAATCGAGCGCAAGTGTTTTTTATTCACATTTTTGAATTTATGTGCATCTTGATGTTTTCATACAGCGTTTTTATGTGATGTCACAAAATTCACATTGAAGAGTTGGATGGAAACATAGCTAATGACATGTTTGAGTGAAATAACCAGGGCTACTTACTACTTGGAGTAAAGATAAAGGATGGGGCAAGATTTGTTTTGCAAACTTTAATGTTACATCAGTCATTTATGTTAGTGCTGGGCTAACGTATGCACTGTTATTGATACAGTTCCATCATGTGCACCGCAATAAATTAGAAACACACACACGGACACACACTTGTTAATGCTGATGGTGAGGAATTACAGTTGAAACATCTCATAATGTACATTCTGTACAGCATCACTGAGAAATGTCCTGCAAAGTTCAGGTTGAATAACTAGTTCTTCCACTGTTTCATCATCAATTCAGACACACTCAGACTGAGGTATAACTCTCGTCATCGTTACTGTCTTTACAGTGTGTACAATTGCTGAGCTTTAGGAAGCCATTTGTTTCCGAAATATGCACTTTATACACAGTAGACCGATCACAACAGACTGGGCCATCTGACCAATCAGAGTAGAGTAGGTTTGTGGAAAGGAGGGATTTAGAAATAATATGAGAAAATGTAACTGTTTTTGATGCATGTAAACCTGTTGTTGGAGATTAGGAAACTTTAAAATAGCATAATAGGGGCACTTTAATTATAACCATATCCCTAACCCTAAACCTAACCCATAAGTTATCAATAAAATCCGAGGGAAATGATAGGTGAATAACACTGATGTAGAAGCACCTAACCTTGGTTGTGAGCCTAAACTTGACATAAACTGTAAACTTGTCTCTCAAATCTGATTCGTTGATTGGAATGTTGTTCCAGGATCAACAAATCAGGGCTTGAATTTCGTGTGGATTGTGCCTATTGCACATAAATTCCCTCATTCCCACAGATTTTGTTCTCACACCTAAAGTGCGCACACACAAAGTTGCCTCTCAAAAACGCATGTGTAACCGTATAGTGGTTCTGTGCATCAGGTCTTAAAGTGACAGCAGCCTAATATACCTGCAGCCAAAATTATGAGATAATATAAAAAATATCTATATGGAAGTTTTTCCCTATATGTTTTCAATGTCAAAATTGTGGCCAGGAAAACCAATTTTGGAAAACCACTAGCCACAGTGACTGGTGAGCAAAAAAGTTAATGTAAAGCCCTGGAAATAACACTTTTGAATATATAATACATACAATAGTGTAACTAATGACATGGAAACTACTGCGTGAGTTCATGTTACTCTAGATTGTGTTTAATGTACGGCATTCATTCCCTTGTATACCCACTGCCACAGGCAAAAAATGCCCTTAACAATAAAACCCCATTCACTGTATAACATATTTAAGACAAATTACAACTTTTATCTATGTATGATACCCTATACACTAACACACTCAGCCTGATCAATAACTGAAGAAGCGTGAGAAACTCAGCAATCTAAGCAGCAGACTAATGGCATGACAGGTTCAATCAATGGAGCGGATGGAGGTGTGTATGTGTGCACTGAGAGCGCTTATAACCCTTTTCAATCTGCGACGTGTAGACACTCTCAGACTGACAGCTTCCGCTAGAGTAGAGCTCTCACTTCTCTCCCCAATGAATGTGTGTGCGAGCGAGTGTGTTCTGTAATGACAGATCTAGAGGAGCAGACCTAATCAAGCCTTGCTTCACTTTGCACCGTGCCACTAGAACCGAATGCTGCAAGAGTTGCTATGTGCAGCTCTCTGCAGATTGCCAGAGAAAGGCAGCTAGCATTAGTTCGGCGCTCAGACTCGCAGCGTGAATATTAAATGACTGCAGGTGTGGTTGGTTTTGGAGTGGAGTGGAAGCTGGGCTTAATAATAAACTGATTCACGAGTTCACACTTACATATAATTTGTAGAGAGTTAATTGAATTGCGTATTTGGCGTGCTGTCCGGGGGGGAGGGCTTCGAGCTCGGACGTCGGCCCGAACCCAGAGTACCCCCCCGTATGTAAGTGGTTTAGAACTAAAAGATAGAGCAAGATGTGGAAAAGGGGTGGTGGAGGGATGCTGAGAAACTGTCAACAAAATGAAAGTAGGACGGCTGCGTATATATTCCTCTTTGTTGATTAGCTGAGTACTCTCCACCTGTGTCAATTATCTGACACGTTCCTCCTGAACCTCGTTTAGTAAAACAGCATTTAATTTAATAGTGGTGCTTGCTGGGCAGAGTCATTATTACTATTTTTCAAATTTCTGCGTTAGGGAACAAACCCTTTACTGGAATTATTACATTTTGATATGCCCATTTATGCTTAATTTGTGTTACAATCATGTGACTTGTTGAGGAGAGGTGATGGTATTATTCTTTTCAGATGACAATCACTTGGCCAAAGAAAACGAGATTAGATTAGATCCGTTATATCGACGGACCAGAATATCAAAGAGACTCTTTTTCCTTAGGCTAGAAAAAGTTAAGTACACCCTAGCAACCGCATCGCAATGCCCTGGCAACCGTTCAGGAAAGATGTGGAAATGGGGGTTTGTGACATCATCAGCCAAATGTAAATTCACAAAACCTCCAGGACTTTGTTTAAAAGTAATGCATTTATGTGGCTGGAAACCTTGTTTCTCCATATTCTGTAATACATTTTTTTTTCATAAATCATTACTATTGGTCATCCTTTACGTCTGTCTGTGGGTTTTGCAAATATTTAGTCAATGAAAAGTATTAAAAAGAGCATGTGACTAAGCCTTGTATCCTCAAGCTGTCGGTCAAACCTCATAACTCCACACCGCCTCTATCGTGAATTATTGATGATTCATCTTCCCAGCGCTGAAGTACCCCTTTAAGTGCCGCAGCAGTTTGGACCGTCTCTGCTTGTCTTAATGCAAAAATAAATAAAGAATTAGTTCTTTGAATAACTACAGCATTTTCTTTACTCAAGAAACACTATATATTTTTATTATGTAAGTATGTATTTGATTATGTAATTAACATTTGCTCTTGAGTCGCAGACAGTACAGTCTGAAATAGCCCACCCCCTTTTGAGAATAGAGACGTGACTATCCAAACTTAAATGGCTGTTATTCTAGAATGCTTGAGAATACAGACCCACGTTTGATCTTGTTTTAAAGAAGACAATCAGCAGATTATTGATTACTCAGTGAAAGCACTTCAAAAAATGAAAGTATTGAAAAGTTATTGAAGTTTAAATTTACTGTAAATGAAATGTACTGTACTAAGTATTTTTATATAAAATATATAGTTTACAAAATAATAAAACCTAAGACATATATCTAACCAAGTTTGAAGTCGATATCACAAAAAGTGAAGTTACAATGAGAAAAATGATAGAAACCTTGAGACTTTTCCGACGATATGTGTTTTGTCAATATTAGAAAAGGTTTGGATTATAAAGTAGTTCAAATAAATTTTGCCCACTAGGGGAGTAGCCCACTAAAATAATTTAGAGTACCGTTTCCATGGTAACATCCAAGTTTAAAACGGTTTTCACAGGATGAATGTTGAGTTCGTAAGATTTTGAATGATATCATGATGATTACTAAAATATGTGATATGAAAAGGCCAATAGGTGACAGTTACGTGGATTTTATAACCTACAGTATAAGTTGATGAAGACGTAATGTAATGCACTTGGACAAATGATGGACAAAACATACTGTGTGTCACAATTTCTCCAAAATACACTGGACAAAAACCCTATAACTCCGTCTGAGAGCTTTGAAAGTTGTGTTTTTGGAGGTATACAAGGTTTCTGCCTGACAGTGACTATATGATTCTTTGAAGTATAAAATATCTATAATGCTTTTTTTCTCATTTCTTTAGTATGTAATGCTGCTGTTTGAGCATGAAAAGCTCTGCAAAGAGACAAGCACAAAGTCACTCAAAAGGGAGTTACTCTCCATATCAGTGCACCTTGTTGAACCCCCTGAAACACCTCCATTGTAGTCTTGAGTTTTCTTCTGGGAACATACATCACAATATTCCTCATTTAAATAATTCCTGCCCGAGGCATATTCAAAAAACAGGGCCAGGCCTGGTTGAGTTGCGTTAGTAGTGTGTTAAAACTCGGTATAGTTGTGTCTCGAAATCAAACCTATGCTCAAAATAATTGAGTATTTAGAACTTTGAGTTCACAAAACTGACACATTTTAAATAATCTGAATTGTTTGATTGTTTTAAATTCTATTAACTTGTTTCTTTTCATTTAGCAAAACCTAAATTTAACTGAAACTGGACTGGGATTTATATTTCCCTATCTTGAACTCTGTCATAGAAACTAGCATGTATAAACCTTCATTAAACAACTTAATAATCAATTAAAAAGGAATTTATACCTGTCTGAAAGTACCGTTTAGGCACATTGGACCAGCGGTTTAGAAAATGGATGGATGGAGGATTCAGCTGCGGGTGGCATCTTCTGGCGAGACACGGAATTCATTCGGCATGACCGTCACAGTGCATTATTGGTATTCTCCCCTCAGAATTGACTCTGAACCGCCTAAACGAGTCGTCAGGAATTCGAATCCCAATCAGTTACGGCTACACATCACTAGCTAAGACATTTGCATAATGTTCTATGTTGTCCGCTCGCAAACAACTTTTTCACAAATCGAATTTATCGGGATTCACAAAGCGCTTGCTCTTGAAAGATGGGTCAGTACTCGGTTTATTTGGACCAGCTTGCTCCTCAGAATCACAAATTGTAGGTATGAATAATTATGAAATAATTTCTACCGGGTGTTCAAAATACATAGATTTGTGTATTATATTAGCCAGCTAACCGGCTAACTCATGTTATTACTGTCTTACTGAAACACTTCTGCTCATCAGCTGGGGGCCACTATTACCAAAACTGTGTCTATTAATGCAGATTGTCTGCATTCTTAATACTTTGAGTAATGATGAAGGATTGAGCAAGATTTGTTTTACAAACTTTAATGTTACATCAGTCATTCATGTTAGTGCTGGGCTAACGTATGCACTGTTATTGATACAGTTCCTGCATGTGCACCGCAATAAATTAGAAATATACACATGGGTTTCTTGATGGACGTACACTTGTTAATACTGATGGTGAGGAATTACAGTTGCAACATCTCATAATGTACCTCAAAATGAGTAGTATATTACTGAGAAACGTCCTGCTCAATTTGTTCCAATGTTGCATCATCGGACTCACGCTCGGATTGATATGGTAAAATCGATGTCATCATTACTGTCTTTACAGTGTGTACAATCACTGAGCTTTAGGAAGCCTCCGGAGCTGAAGTTCAGTTATGTAATGGGCGTTTAGCTTCTGACGTGCGCTGTAAGATGTAGACAAATCACAACAGACGTCTGGCCAATCAGAGCAGAGTATGCTCGCGGAAAGGAGGGATTTAGAGAGACTGAATCATCCAACAATTAGTTTGAGAATAATTGAAAAATGTGGTGATGTGCAGTGTTTATTATGAGAAAATGAAAGTGTTTTTTGACCTTTGATGCATGTAAACCTGTTGTAGGAGACCTCCAAAACTAAATTAGGAACCTTTAAAATAGCATAATAGGGGCACTTTAAAACTGGAGATTATTGTCAAAGTCTGTTCTCTCTCACACAAATCACTGGTGTGGGGATCGAGGAGCAGAAACTGAAAAGGCAAGAATGGCTCTTGAGAGGATTAATTAAAACACTTTAATCCTGTCAATTCTCTATAATTCGCAGTTTATTCCCGACTTTCAGTGTTTATTATAGGCTTTCGGTCCGTGTGTTTCTTGGCGGTGCTCAAAGCCCAAGTATCAGCCCAGTGGGACTATTTTCAGCGGTGGAAGAAAAAAATAAACAAAATAACTTAAGTACGGAAAGTATTCAGACCCCCTTAAATTTTTCACTCTTTGTTATATTGCAGCCATTTGCTAAAATCATTTAAGTTCCCTTTTTTTCTCATTAATGTACACACAACACCCCCATATTGACAGAAAAACACAGAATTGTTGACATTTTTGCAGATTTATTAAAAAAGAAAAACTGAAATATCACTGTATATTCCAAAATGTTCATTAAACTTGTAAAAAATTAACTTATTTTTACTGTTTAAGCTGTATAACAATTGATTTGCTATTTATTTGTTTGCACTTGTATCACATGCACCTGTACATTCTGCTGCCTGTGTTGCTACTGTAGTCACTCTGTTAAAATTATTTTAATTTTGGGTTCATTTTAAAATTTGAAGGGGACATATTATGCCGATTTTTACAAGATCTTAAATAAGTCTCTGAGTGTGTATGTGAAGTTTCAGCTCAAAATACCCCACAGATCATGTTTTATAGCCTGTTAAAATTCCACTTTTTGAGCAAAAACACACCATTTTGGTGTATGTCCCTTTAAATGCAAATTAACTGCAGCTCCCTGCCTGGGACACGTTCAACGCTCAAACCGGTGCGCAACGTTTTTCTACAGTTTCCGGTTGAACGTCATGTTCCCTGGAAGCTGTGTGCAACGGGTTTGAGAAGCGTTTTCTCTCGTTTGGCGAGTGTGTCAAATATGTCAGCCCAATCAGCAGCAATAAACCACATGGTGTTAAAGAGACCGCTCGCACAATGGGTCCAAGTAAAGTTACAAATGTGTCCGCTGCAGCTCGGTATACGCAACAGTTGAAGATATTAGAAGACATAATTATCTTAAGAGTTTTAAAGTAAAAATATAACATCAACATGATGATGTAGTTGTTTATATTTTTATCTTCATTGCAAGGCAAGTTTATTTATATACCAAATTTCATACACAATGGTAAGTGCTTTTAATAAAAATGAGAAAGAAAATACAAGGTATAAATAAATAAAAAAATAGAAATAAAATGATTTAAATTAGAATTGATTTCCAGGAGATAAAAAAGTTAATCAAATGGGATGGGGACACATTATTCTGGACAGCAAGGGCAGTGATTGCATCGAGAGTGTTTTGCAGTATTAAACACGTATTTATACCGATTTCTTCTGGCTCCAAAAATTCTTCAAAAAGAACACAAAGAATGGCTTTCTCAGTTGCCATAGTTTCAACTCTTGCGTCATCAGAACAGGGTGTTCAACGCAGCACCGTTTCGTTTAAAAAACGTTTTGCAACGTTTTGTCGGGGCTGTCTTTCAAGAAGAGGGCGGAGCTTCAATAGCTTGTGCAACAACTACAGAACATGTCAGAAAAACCAGACTCGGACAATAATGCATGGAGAACAGGTATAGTTTAGTTTAATTCCGATTTTAACTTATGTTGCCATCTTGCTTTTATCCACTATTAGTACAAGCCTGTTGTAGCGGACCCTGTCTAATTGATGGCCAATACTTTACTGATGAATTTTATGAAGTTATTGTTCATCACACAAGAGATAACGCGCCTGTTTTCACTCCAGAAAATCAATGTAAGAGCTGATTAAAACACAGAACAAGATATTAAAGTCTTATCCATAAACACTCTCTCTCCCTTGCATTCTCATCAGCATACACAGCGAATTACACTTACACTCATTACAATCACTACATGCACTCCGCTCATCTCAGGTAAATAATGCTCTTCCAGCTGATTGGTCGGCGGAGCGCGTTCGTGTGTTTTGGGGGCGTGGCTTTGGAAAGAGCCCAGAAGCCCACATTTTATTGTACTAACCTTAACCTAACAATCTACTAACAATCTGCTACAGTCTACTAATACTCTAATGAGAGTTAGTTGACATGTAGATGCAAAGTTACATATAGTTAGTAGAATGTCGAAATAAAGTGTAACCATATTATTTTCTAATATAATATTAATATCTTTCAGACTGTGCTTCATCAAATTTTGTCTTCTTGTTGTATTGGTAAAACAGTGTTCTAATGTATTAAGGACCTAAAGGATATACTAAAATCTCTCACTTAATGCACAAATAAATGTGAGCTATTTCCATTTGTGTTCTGTCTCAGAGTTATCCACGAATGCAAAATGACTTGAGTACAAATGCACGGTTCATCATATATATGTGCAAATAAATTATGACTTGTACTGCATGTATTTGCGGATTACACGGTGAGCTCACAAAACACTGTATATTTTAACGCATGAATTCGAGGGAGGTGTTCATGTACATGTGGATTTTCTGTGTAAATATGTGATGTGCAAATATGAACTGATGTGTGCATTTGTTTGGAGGTTGTGATGCTGATTTAGCTATCTCCATATTGATGAGAGATTTCACCATATATCCAACTGCTCCAATGTATCTCTATGTGCATGTTATACAAATCTCCCTGGAGGTGTTGATTCACCCTCAGCACCCGTGCTTCTCACAGCCTTAAGCCCTATTTACACTTGGTATTAAGCTGCATTTTGGTTGATCAGATCACAAGTAGACGAGGGAGACACATGCCCGTTTACACGTTTACATCCGTCTCTGTTGTCCACTTTCAACCACTTCTGTCCTGATTCATTCGAGGAGAGGGTCTATGAAAGGGTAAATGTATGGGTTTTTTCAAATCTTATGATCTAATGGACGAAATAAGAGTGTGCAATTTACATACAAAAAAAAAACATACAGAGAGCATCATCTTTCGCTTCTGCTCTGACAGCCCTGAGACCATGCCAAACGCGATGAGTGTGTGTTAGAAATCAGGAATAGTGAGAGAATGTTGTGCTTGGTACGATTTTCATCTTCAAACTAAACTTGGGTTTTCAGCCATCAAAGTTGAAATCCCGTCTGGCTAGCTAGCGCACTTCCCAAAATGTTTACGGTCGGTTGGTGGAGAGTAGGCGGTCTTTTGCGGCTGTTCGAATGTGTATTCGACCACTTCTGGAAGTGGATAAAAGTGGACAAGCTCAAAACGTCTTAAACCTTGTTATGATTCAGTGGCAAGCTGCGAGGCAAGGGACCGTGAGAGCGGGCCGGTGGCGAATGATGAAGAGTGCCAGCTGCGTGCCACACTGGTCCCGTCTCATGGAGGAGTGACGGGAGCATAAAAGGAGGAGCGACGACAGTGCAATACGAGAGAGGATGGTTTTCTTTCGCTTTATTTGTTTATTTTATTAAAGTCTTTTAAATGTACGCCAGTTCCCGCCTCCTTCCTTCCCATATCTACGAACTTTGTTACAAATTCGATTGACCAAAGCACATCTTAATACCAGGTGTAAACAGGGCCTTAAAGCCAGGCTGGTTATTCTGTCAACTAACTAATCGACTAACATAGTGAAGCTTGTTGACCAAGACAGTTTTCCTTGTTAAGATTACAGTAAGAAGCACAATTTTTGAGCTACAGTAGCTCATCTGTTTGATCGGATCATACGGGCCAGCCTTCACTTCCCATGTGCTTCAGTGAGCCTTGGCCGCCCATGACCCCGTCACCAGTTCACCACTGTTCCTTCCTTGGACCACTTTTGATATATACTGACCACTGCAGACCGGGAACACCCCACAAGAACTGCCATCTAGCCATCACAATTTGGCCCTTGTCAAACACACTCAAACCTTTACGCTTTACCATTTTTCCTGCTTCTAACACATCAACTTTAAGGACAAAATGTTCACTTGCTGCCTTATATATCCCACCCACTATCAGGTGCCGTGATGAAGAGATAATCAGTGTTATTCACTTCACCTGTAAGTGGTCAATGTGTGGTGGTTACCAGTCTTTTCTATCACTGACATCAGAGCAAAACTCCATTAGCTCGATTGTATTTTTTACTAGAGTACTTCCGAGTACAGACGCAGAGTAAACCACACCCTAATCAATCTTAACAACGCAATGATGCAAACCATGAACTCCTATATTCCTGTCTGACATGGACCCTAAACACAGAACGAATCCTGAAGGCAGCACATCAATACCTCCAGATTCTACAGTCTTCCAGGAAATGGCACAAGAACTGCAGTGAAAAAATGAAATGACAGTGCCATTTGTATATTGGTCTAATTGAAAATTATGGTTTCTGGATTAAACCTATTTTGTTCAGTTTATCTCAAAGCAAATGACACTCCTCAAAAGAAAAATTAAAAGAAGCAATTGTGTTTAAATAGTAAATTATAAAAATCTTACTGGTTAAGCTAATAATGAGAAACACACTAGTGCACGTCTGACTCGTTTAAAGAAAATAAATATGGTATGGTCATTATAATAAATAATCTTGATAAGATCTCGTGAATTAACATTAACTAATGCTTTAACTAACAATGAGCAATATATTTATAGAATTTCATAACAGATTTGTTAATGTTAGTTAATGTCAAAGTGCATTAATTAATGTCAACATATACACATTTAGATCTTAAATAATGTATTAGTAAATGTTTAGATTAACATTAATAAAGATTAATAAATGCTATAGAAGATTTGGTAGTTGTTAGTTCATGTAAACTTATGTAGTTCAGTAATGTGTAAAAATGAAACCCTTTTTGTTAAGTGTAATGATAATCATCTTTGAGAAAATGAATATTATTGATTAATGAAAATTTAAGGTGAGAACCAAACCAAAAATAGTTATGTATTGCAATTTTTTTTAAATGTTGGTCCCCTGTCTTAAACTCTATTCAGAATTATTTACTTTAAACTACAGATTTGCTATTACTATGATATTTCATGGTGATTGATGATTTCACTATCCTATTCCCTATTGTATTGTTTTGCATTTCCTAAAAACGTCACCAGCCAACATTTTATTTACTAAGCAAAGCCAATTTTCACTTGCAATTCGTTTTTTGGCAAGTGCTCACTTGTACCCTGGCATCATTATAGAAAGCATCCTGTTGTTGTGTTTTGGCAGTGTGGGAAGAGAAAAAGATTGAGATTGGTGTGAAGACTGCTGAGAGGATCATGCTTTGATAAGGCAATTTCTATTGTTCATACTTAGGGTTAAGGATTTGAACAAACCGAGCTGGTGCTTATGTGTCGTTGCCTTTATATAACATCTGCTCTAGAGCTGACCCCATACACTTTTTAGAGGCATCAATTTTGTTCTGTAACCAGGCCTGAACCCTAGCTACTTCCTGTGAAAAAGAAGTACACTTTAGCATACTTTTAAAAAGAGTACTTTTTATGGAATTAATGTACTGTAAAAGAATATACTTCAGTGCGAAATTAATGTAATGTTTTAAGACACTCAAATGGCATGCTATTTACAATAAAATGAACATTTATTTTAGTTTACAGTTATATTAAATGCAATTAGTTGCAATTATCAAGTTTAAGTAAGACTTAAATACATCTTTATATATAATTTCATAACTACTTCTACGTCTTATATGGTTAAAACGTACTGCTGAATGTACTGACAAGCATTTACTGTATGGTAAACTAAAATATACTTTAATGCAATTTATGTTGAAACGTGTATGTCATGTATTTAAATATATTTTTATTTGGACATTTGAAATGATGCAGATGTGATTTAGTTCATTTAAAATGTATTCACTTTAAATATAATATCAAAGTTAGTATGTTAGTCAACACATCAAAAAAAAGTGTATACTTCTTTAAAGCGTGACAAAAGACTATTCGAACAATGATTTAGAATGTACTTTAAAGTAAAACATTTAAACAGGGCATATTTAACCACACGCATAAGACATGCTATGGGTATATCTCCCCACCCATACTGTAATTTTTGCGGACCTGGATGCCTGGACACTCTGTTACACATGCTATGGGACTGTCCCGATGTGCAAAAATTCTGGGATATGGTTCTTGATGTGTTGTACAAGGTGACTAAGATTAGTTTTCCTAAAGATCCAGTCATTCTATTGTTGAACGACAACTCTGAACTCCCTTTAAATGAGAAGGTACGGAAACTTTGGCTAGCTGCATTGACGGCTACAAAGAAGTTAATTGTTCAACGATGGAAACCCCCTCATGACCTTTCTTCTAAGCATTGGCTGCATTCTTTACTGGAGATATTATATTTGGAACTGTCATCCGCACGAACTAACCAGGCTAAACCGATGGCACTGTCTTGGTGGAAAGATTGGATATATACAATTAAAGAATTGATGGTGACTTAATCTACAGAATATATTTACTTTAATTTAATTTAATTTATTTATTTATTTTTCTTCCCTTCTTCTGTATATGTGTGCATTTTTGTATCTTGTCTGTACTTAAGATTTTGTCTCCTCCAAATCCTGAGTGCAAAGGGTGGGGGTGGGGGGTGTGTGGGTAAGTGTTCTAACAAGTTTTTTTCTTTTTTCTTTCCTGTATTGCAAAATGTGATGTATGCTTGTTCAAAAATAAAAACACTTAAATACAAAAAAAAAGTAAAACATTTAATATGACACTACAGTGTAATTAAGTGTGTTAAGAAATATACTTACAGTATGAAAGTAAACTGTAAGTATACTTAAATGACATTTTTTTATTGATATTATGGTTACACTTTAATTTGAAGTACATGTACTTAGAGTGTACTTACCTAAGAAAGTTCTGGGTAATATAAGGTAACTACATGGGTTGAGGTTAGGTTTAGGGGTAGGTTCAGTTTTAGTATCTAGTTATTACCCCGTTATTGTAATTACTATAATAAGTGCATAGTATGTACATCGGGAAAAGATCATTAAAACAAAATGAATGCAATAAACTACAATTATTTAAAAATAGATACTTTTAAGATTTGAAGAACACATTCAATACAATTAAGCACACTTCTTTTTCACAAGAGGCCTTATGCACTAAGAATCATTCAAACCATCCACTTCTGTAATGCATAGCCACTCTGACCGGATGCAGACTGCCAATTTCCATATGCTAGATGATATGGAAGAGTAGGTTCTTTACTCTAAATGCAGTTTATAATTTATATGTGTACTATGCAGTGGTATAGATATTGGAAAGCCTTGCAGCAACATAAAGATAATGCTCTGATTAGGTCTATTCACTACTAATATAATTTGGTCTTTCCCTCAGAAAAGTGCAGGAGAAACTGGCCTGCATCCATCTTTTAAAGACCCTTTTCTCTTTGACACTCAGCAAAATTGAATTTAAAATTAAGTAGATTCAATTTTCAAAGAGCAAATAAAATGGCAAAATACATAAGAAAACCTGTTGGTTGGGGGGTGTTTCCGTATACCCCGAATCAAGTTTTTGATGAATTCATTAAACAAAGTCTATAGGCTATTGTAACACAATGTGTGTTTGTTTCGTACTTTCCTAAACTGTTCCATTAACAGTACAGTCCATCCATCAATCCAGCCATTTATTTTCCAAACCACTTGTCCTATCTAGGATCATGGGTTATCAAAGCCTATCCAAGCTGTAGGCAGGAAAACACCTTATATAAATGACCAATTCATCACAGGGCAAACACACAAGAGTATTTATAAAAATTGCAGTTGGATACTGTGTGTACTCTTTCCCACAATGCAGTGCATATGTCCTTAATGCTACACCACACATTTTATTATTAAAATAGGAGAACGCAACCTTGGTGTCTGTGTCACTGAAGTAACGCTCAACTGGCTGCTCGTATGCCAATCATATAATGGCTCTGACATCATTGTAACCATTTGCAGATACTGGTAGTTTCATAAAATGAATCCTTTCTGCCACTAACCTCTTTGAGCTTTCTCTTATAAATGGCTATTTTGGTAGCAGACTCCAAAAATACCTCAAAATGAATATCTAATGGCTTACACGTTGAAAATTAGCACCCATGCAGTTGATTTATGATGTGTGGCCACACAAAAGCAGTTTATTCCACATACTCCAACACTGTGGCTAGCAATAGAAGCTAGACATCCAGATTGTCTTTAATGTGGTTTTACTACATTGTAATGGCTACTAAATAAGGGTTATTTTTTTCTAACTGTGCACCACTAATGTTACACTTATGTTGTGATATTTTACAACAACACTGATTTGAAGCTTTGGCAAAATAAATAAGGGAGAAAACTCCTGATCCAAATCTACAGTATATAATCTAGTGCTATTGCCCTTGCATGTCCCATCATGTTACATTACTAAGGCAAAATTCGTATTGGCTGAAAAACATCAGTGTGAGCTTGTGAGTGTCAATGCACAAAACAAGAAAAGCTTGCATCCCAAATCACATATGATCTGCCCTAGATAGTATGAGATTAGAATTTTTGCGCCTCAAATCCTGTATATTGGAAAATAGTTTCGCCTATTTACTAAATTATTCAGTTTGTTTCATATTGTTTTTATCATTAACTTCATTCATTTAAGTATTACATTTTGTAGACTATAGAAACCAATATATACAGTATACATTATGACCTAATATTGTGTTGGTCCCCCTTTTGCTGCCAAAACTGCCCTGACACATCAAGGCATGGACTCCACTAGACCCCTGAAAGTGTGCTGTGATATCTGGCACCAAAATGTTAGCTGCAGATCCTTTAAGTCCTGTAAGTTGCAAGGTGGGGCCTCCATGGATCGGATTTGTTCGTTCAGCACATCCCACAGATGCTCGATTTGATTGAGACCTGCGGAATTTGGAGGCCAAGTCAACACCTCAAACTCACTGTAATGCTCCATTCCTGACCCATGTTTGCTTTGTGGTAGGGCGCATTATCCACATTAACAGGCCACAGCCACCAGGGAATACCGTTTCCATGAAAGGGTGTACATGGTCTGCAACAATGCTTAGGTAGGTGGTACATGTCAAAGTAACATCCACATGGATGGCAGGACCCAAGGATTCCCAGCAGAACATTGCCCAAAGCATCACACTGCCTCTGCCGGCCTGCCTTCTTCCCATTGTGCATCCTGGTGCCATGTTTTCCCCAGGCAAGTGACGCACACGCACCCGGCCCTCCACGTGATGTAAAAAAAAAGTGATTCATGAGACCAGGCCACCTTCTTCCATTGCTCCATGGTCCAGTTCTGATACTCACGTGTCCACTGTTGCCGCTTTTGGCGGTGGACAGGGGTCCGCATGAGCACCCTGACTGGACTGCGGCTATGCAGCCCCATACGCAACAAACTGCGATGCGCTGTGTATTCTGACACCTTTCTATCAGGACCAGCATAAACTTCTTGAGCAATTTGAGCTCCAGTAGCTCGTCTGTTTGGAACACACCGGCCAGCCTTCGCTCCCCACGTGCATCAATGAGCCTTGGCCGCCCATGACCCTGTTTCTGGTTCACCACTGTTCATTCCTTGGACCACTTTTGATAGATACTGACCACTGCAGACCGGGAACACTCCACAAGAGCTGCAGTTTTGGAGATGCTCTGACCCAGTCGTCTAGAAATCACAATTTGGCCCTTGTCAAACTCGCTCAAATCCTTACACTTGCCTATTTTTTCTTTCAACACATCAACTTTGAGGACAAAATGTTCCCTTGCTGCCTAATATATCCCAGCCGCTAACAGATGCTGTGATGAGGAGATAATCAGTGTTTTTCACGTCACCTGTCAGTGGTCATAATGTTATGCCTGATCAGTGTATGTACATAGCTATCCCCAAATATAGCTCACTCCAAAATGACTATATAATGGCAAAAATGTTGAAGATTAGCAGACAGGCATGGTGATTTTCAGCCCTACAACTACATTTCATACAGAAACTACTTTTCACCATCTATTGATCTATCCATCCATCCAAATCAAATCCCATCCAATATTCATATTAAAAAATGTAATAGGTTTCATGTTGAGTTTAATTGTATATACATTTGATAGGTAGTTTGCGCATTTATATTAATATCCACAGAGCCCTCGGCCAGCAGAATCAAATCATGAGTATGTACATGCATTATGTGTGCATGTACAGTATGTGTGCATGAGTTTGTTTCTAATGTCATTTAGAGGTTCAGCCTTTCTCCCTCCCCCATTCTGTATTATGAATGTTAATGTAATCCAATTACGTCCAGTACGTGCATGTTATCAAATTAAGAAATGCCTATGTGACAGAGTGTAGCTCTTAAAGCACAATATCCAATAAAAGCCCTGACTGATTGCAAACATGACTGACACACTGACTGATTTCACTACCTCACGACACAGATGGTCAACCAGTGTCAACCCAATAACAAAATGTACAAATAATGTTAGATTATATCTTCATAGGGGAAAAGACAAAGAATGTCAAGACGGTAATCAAAATTTAGCAAAAACAAAGCATTTTTGTCAAAGACTTGGTATGGATCAGATTGAGAATGATGATCAAAACATAGAGTAGATCAAGTCCACCAACACCTCCAAAACTTTCACAGTCCTGTACCTCTACCTGGGTTCACATTTCATTGGGTAACGTAAGACAGTTTTGACTTATGTGCTGTTGAATGTTTTATGATCATGTTAGCTTACATAAGCAATTGTCTATCCTCTCCCTCTGGTTTACACAGATTTTCTTCTTCGCTTGTTTCCATAACAGCGCCCCATAACACATAACAGTGAAACTACAGACTGCAAGAACATTTTTTTTTTGTCATAATTGATGGAAAATCTAGTCAATGGTGGGGTAAGCGTTAACTAATTACGGATTTCAATTTTAAATTATGCCTGTATGAACACAGACAGAGTCTGTTAAATGACATCCAGAAAATACTCTGCCTTCCCATATAAACACAACCAAACAATAAAAAAATGAACTCATTGTAATTGTCTGGATGAGGGTATTTGTAATTAATTTAGTGGAAAAATAGTTCCTCATTAAGAAGATCTACACCTGTTCTTCCTATATGTGTGCAGTCTGTCATTGCCACAAGCACAGCCTGGAAAGCTCAGCATACGCAAACCAAATCAAGATCGCTTATCATTAATTAGTGTTTACTGCTAAATATAGCTGCAGTTCTGATATTTATCTAATAAGACTCTTGTCACGCACTGACTTTAGCATTCTCCTCCAGTCATTATGTGTGTCTCTCCTTGTGTCTGCCTCACAGTCATCTGTCACGACTTTTGTACAGACCTAAATTTGGTGGCAGAACTGTGATCTAAACACGTCTCTTTTGAAAGTAAACATAAACCAACATTTTTATTACTTGAACCAACATTGTTAATAATAAGAAATGTTGAATAAACATTAACTGAAATAAAATAAAATAAAATATAATTTCAGCTATTTGCCAAAACAACATTTCTTATTTTAATTTAGTTTAATTTGGTGTATTAACATAACTAAAACTGAACTAAATAAAATCTTTAATAACAATTAATTAATAAAACTTGTATCGACATATTAACATTATTTAAAAAAAACTACTAAAAATGTCAAAAACACAAATATAAATTAAACAGAAAATATAAAAATAAAAACTATTTTAAAATATTAAAAACTACAATAGTATATTAAAGATGCAGTAAGTGATTTCTGAGAAACTCTGTTGATATTTGAAATCAACCCAAACAAACACCCCTCACTTTATCGCACTCAAAATGCACAAACACGCGATGCAAGAGTCGACGTCTCTTTATTATAGCTTAAGCGAAGCAAAATAATCCTTCCAAGATGACGAACAAACGACAAGGAAGAACATACATTACACAAGGGCTTGTTGTTAGTCACCAGCAGCACAGCAGCTCCAGACAAACAATGACACTCAAAACTGTCCTATTAATATACACTATATTGCCAAAAGTATTGGGACACTCCTTCAACTCATTGAATTGTGGTGTTCCAATCAGTTCCATGGCCAATAAAATCAAACACTAGGCATGCAGACGCTTCTACAAACATTTGTGAAAGAGTGTGTCACTCTCAGGAGCTCAGTGAACTCAACCGTGGTACCGTGATAGGTTTCCACCTGTGCAATAAGTCCATTCGTGAAATTTCCTCACTACTAAATATTCCACGATCAACTGTTAGTGGTATTATTATAACAAATTGGAAGCAATTGGAAACAGCAGCAACTCAGCCACGAAGTGGTAGGCCACGTATAATCACAAAGCAGGGCCAGCGCATGCTGAGGCACAACTTTCTGCAGAGTCAATAGCTACAGACCTCCAAACTTTTTGTGTGGCCTTCAGATTAGTTCAAGAACAGTGCTTAGAGAGCTTCCATGGGTTTCCATGGCCGAGCAGCTCATCCAAGCCTTACATCACCAAGTGCAATGCAAAGCGTCGGATGCAGTGGTGTAAAGCACGCCACCACTGGACCATAGAGCAGGGGAGACTTCCAGTTCCAACATGACTGCACACCAGTCCACAAAGCAAGGTCCATAAAGACATGGATGAGCGAGTTTGGTGTGGAGGAACTTGACTGGCCTGCACAGAGTCCTGACCTCAACCCGATAGAACACCTTTGGGATGAATTAGAGCGGAGACTGCGAGCCAGACCTTCTCATCCAACATCAGTGCCTGACCTCAAATGCGCTTCAAATATTTAAAAAAAAGGTTAAAAATCCCATAAACACACTCCTAAACCTTGTGGAAAGCCTTCCCAGAAGAGTTGAAGCTGTTATAGCTGCAAAGAGTGGGCCAACTCCATATTAAACCCTACAGATTAAGAATGAGATGTAATTAAAGTTCATGTGCATGTAAAGGCAGGTGTCCCAAAACTTTTGGCAATATAGCTAACAACAGTACAAAAACAGCATATCTTGGTTCTGTGAAAAATCAAAACCAATGTTACTGACGTATATAGTAGAAATAGTGCAACCTCTGTGTCCATTTTCAGGCCTTCCTGCTTAGGTCTCTCCAATATTTAACACGGGTCTTAAAGCTCTCGTCTGATCATAACCCTTCTTTTTTCCAAGATATTTTTCTGACCTTTTTCCTTTTGTAATGTTTCTCAGCCATCTCTTTTCTACAGTCCTTCTTCATTCTCCCTCTTTCTCACTCTCACTCCTGCCCCATTATGAGTGGACACGCCCCCCAGTGCTGATTGGCTACAAGTGTGTTGTGATGCTCTGTCACTTTTTTAACAGTTTCTCAGAAATTGTTTACTGCAGCTTTAAAGGGATACTTCAGCTCTGGGAAGATGAATATGTTTTTAAACTGGGTAATTTATGTAGAAGAAATGTTGAATTTGGTGCCTTCTAGACTGAGAAAAGACAGAAAATGTCTCATGGGGATGAAAGACAACAACTCCCAGAATGCACTTCAGCTTCACGGCACAAACACAGCAGGATCGGATTAAATTCATCACATGAGCTGAGGTAAGTGTGGGATTTGTGCTGCGGCTGCATTCACAGCGCGTGATCAGTCTGGCGCATTTTCAGTTCATGTCTTTGGAAGCTTAACTTTCATTGGAAGTTCATTTAAAAAGTTAAAACACTCACTTTGCTCTCCACCGCTCCGTTTACATGAATCTCCGCAGTTCCCTGAGCCGAGCGCTGTGAGTGCGATGTTGAAAACATGTGGAAATAGCGCCTCCTGCTGGCTGTAGTCTTTAGCCTCTGGCCAAAAAAATCCTATGATGAAGCAAAATGATGATATTTGCATCATCAGAGGATTTTTTCCAAAAATAAAATACATAATTCTCTCGTCTCAGGGGGATATGAGGGGGGAAGTATGATAATTTGAATATACTCCTGGGTTTCTACTGATACAAAGCTTAATGCTAATCGCTGAAGTAACCCTTTAATGATATACAAATCAAAACATATTTGGCTGAATCTGACAAAACCTGTGAAGAACATGTCCTTGTCATGCTTGTTCTTATAAGAAATTGTATGTTTGCACAAATAAAAAAAAGCCTAATTTTAGGACAATTAAACTGTTCGCATAGCGATTATAATTTTTTTGACAATTATCTTGATTATCTTTGATTATCTTACATAACTTTGCGTCTCAAGTAAATGCATCTTGTTTCAACGCTATTTCTGAAAAAAACAAGACACAATTACTTCTTCTGTGGCATACATTTGTTATTCATTCACATTGCACAACTGGTTGTTCAAAACTTTAGGACTCTGTCCACACTATTTGGCAAGTGATTAAATCATGTCCGTTTGTTTAGGCGGTGCAGTTTATTTTCCGTTTATATCTACATGGGTTGCTATAGTAATGATGTAGGTGTCAGCACAATGCCAAGTGATTTCTACAACAAGTGAAATTAGAAAGAATTCAGGATGCATAAAGCAGATGGAAAACTGAAGCCTCTGCTCACCTCCATCAAGTTATCCCGCTGTGGTTATGAACAAGGAGGCATAGCTGTATTTTACAAATCCATGCCTAGACACAGTCACTTCCCAAGCTACAACGAACACTGAATCCAAAGCAGACAAAAACAGATCTCAGAAATTCTTACAAATGTGACTCAGACCACTTTTGTTCAGAACCAGATATGTGTCAGATGAAAGTGACTAAAAATCTGATTTCAAAATCTGTCGGTGCACAGCTGGACCCACCAAAGACATTGACTATGTCCACAAATCTGATCATGTGTGTATCCGATGGGAATCTGATCTAAATAATTGACTGTGTATAGTGACTGTTCAGATCCGATTTTTGTGTCCCGTGGCTCTCTGTTGTTTCCTGGAATATCTTTGATGGTTTTTATGGCAATGGTGTTAAGTTGGTAGGTATACGCCAAAAACAACAGATTAACTTTAAAATGGGCATCCTAACAATTTGGGGCTCGTCTGGGATTTGAACCTGAGAACTCTTGGGGTATGATTCTTACTAAGGCTGCAAGAGGAGCTAGGTTCAAATCCCGGACGAGCCCCAATTTGTTAAGTCTCCCCTTGATTCCCTAGAGTAACTTTGAAATGGGGATCGTAACAATATGAATGTAGCTTGAAAAAGATTTCATGTGATTTTGTGCAGTTCACACTTGCTAAATATGAATGGATTCCAACTGGATATGCACAAAAATACAAAAACTGGATTTGGACTGACAGTCTGAAAAAAGGTTAAAGAGATACCCTTATATTTGGCCCTCCGGTCGCAGGCATGTGGTTACATTACATCCAGTGAGGTGGCCTCATCTTGTAAAGTAGTAATAATATGTCTGGGGTCACACTATATGCTTGTGTGTGGGAGGTTTGTGTGTATAATCTTTGCTCAGCACCATTGCACACATCTTTAAAGTGTTACACATGTCCCACCAGCTGAACACACAGTTGTTCTAATGCAGCTCTTAAAGGGAGGACATTTAATATTCACTGCAAAAAAAAAAAAAATAGTATTTTTGACTTGTTCCCAGTCCAAATATCTAAAAATTCTTAAATAAAGATGCATTTACAAGATTAGTATTGATGAGTATTGTCTTGATTTCTGGAGAAGAAACAAAATCTAAATAAGTGAGTTTTTGCTTAAAACAAGCTAAATTATCAGCCAATGGGGTAAGAAAAATAATCTGAAACTAGATCATTTTTCTTATCCCACTGGCTGATAACTTTACTCGTTTTAAGCAAAAACTCACTTCCTTTAGACATAATTTCTTAAGCCTTTTTAATACCATATATCAAATACTATCATACATTTAAATGAATTCTGGGGTAACATGAAATTCATTACATCTAAATGCTCCACAAAAACCTCCAATCAAATCAGAAAAAGAAAGGCCAACCCTGGCTTGTTTGTTTAGTACACACAAGACAAATAGATTTCCTGTACAACTCTTTCACCTTCCGCGGACTCTCCCAGATAAACAGTCTGGACAGACTCCAACACATTTAAAGTAAAGAGAGTGGTAAGGCTCGGAGGATATGCCTTGTGTAGCGCAGTGTGAATCTGGGGCGGAATCCATTGATCCAAACACATGAACTATGCCGGCGTGTGGTGTCGCATTAATCAAACAAGAAGCCTTTGCAGGGAAGGAAGAAGAAGGAAAGTCATTCCCTCCCATTTTTAAAATGTTTTAGGTGCGTTTTGTTTCAGCAGGGTGGGCCTAATCCTGTTTCCATGGTTACCGGCGGCCGCGCTCTTGATTTGTATGTAAGAGCGTGTGTGCCTTGAGCTAGCAGCTGTACCGTTTCACAGTTTTCTACTAAATCCACTTTTATAATCTGGTCACACAATATGCTAACGTTTTACCCACTGCTGATGTGATGCAATATGCTCCATTTGTCAAGGTACAGGGGTAAAGTATGTGTGTGAATTCACCTGTGTGTCCTACAGTGCTCAACAGTGCGACGCAATTCTATGGGTGCAGCACATATAACATGCATAGAATTTGTAATGTGTAGCCTATAATGTGCTGGGCATGATGGAAAGCAGAAGCATAATGTTACTAGAATGTTATTTTATGCAATGTGTGCTACATGCATTAAATGTGTATAATGCGCTATGCATGATAGAAAACATATTTATAGTGTTGCAGTTTTATGCATTACATGCATTAAATGGGTAGGCTACAAAAAGCATATTTATAATGTTAGAATTTAGCTTCTATGAATTATGTGTGCAGCATAAATCTGTGTATTGTACATGGCTGAAAACATTTATTATGAATTATTTTGTTTTATTACAAGCTACCGTTATTAAATATGTATACCTAGTTAACCATTAATGTCACAATTGTATGGTTTTATGTATTACACGCGTCACATGTATTATGTAATAATATATTAACTTTGAAATTCACTCTATTCAATTTCAGTAAATCTCAGAAATAATTGCAAAGAAAGCAACACATTAAATGGGAAATTTGTATGTATTTTCTTGTAAAACATACTCCAATAATCTTTGTTTCATTTACAATTTCAAAAAATACTTTTCACAGTGCACATCTGACACACAAATAGTTTTTTGAACATGTATGCTAGACACAAATTATAACATTATAAATATGCCTTCTATCACATTTAATGCAAGTATAATGAATGGATAAAAATACAAGGTCCCACTTTATATCATGTGGCCTTAGTACAATGTACCTATTGTGTGCATATTGTATTGCAAAACACTTTTGCTGATATTGAGGTGGGATACGGGTAAGTTAGGGACAGGTTTATGGGAAGGATTAGGTGTAAGGGAAGTGTCATCAGTGTAACTATAAATGTAACTACAGAAATGAATTACAGATGTAATTACATGCAGGGTTTTTTTATGTCAGTACAATGTAAAAACATATGTACACAATAAGTGCATTGTGTCAGATGATTAATTTAAATGTACATTTGTTAAGGCCACCTAATATAAAGTGGGTACGAAACTGCAACATTATATATGTTTTCTATCATGTATAGCACATTATACACATTTAATGCATGTAATAAACACACAATGCATAAAATAACATTCCAGTAACAACATGCATAGCACATTATAGGCTACTCATATTTGACCCAAACATGCACTCTAAAAATGTTTTTAGTTCAAATGTGGACAAACCCAACTGTTGGATTAAATTTTAAAATGACATTTTTAAACCCAGCTGTTTAGTTTAGTTGAAACAACCCAGCATTTATATTGCTGGCTGTAAGAATATTATGGTCATGCTTATGGGTTTAGTATGTTTTGTACACGCACAGAATATTGGATGTAAATCTGTGCTGTGTGACTGTACGATTGACTTCCTTTGGCAATGCCACTGTACCCTACTGCTAGCCAGCTGTCACCCTGTGAATGAAAAAGGGTTGGAAGGGGACAAAGACACACACCCATGTCTCTCTTCTGTAACCCAACCTGACTATGTTATGGTTTCTTGGTCTCTCCTCTGTCCTTTTCTCTTTTCAATCCTTTTCTCTGATGACACAAGCAGCACGGCTATTTACAACAGCCCGGCATAGACAGACAGAGAGGGAGGGGCATCTGCGCGAGCAAGGCGAGAACAACGGAGCGAGATCAAAGAAACATCACAACATGAGGGAAAAAATCACAGATGGAGAGAGGGAGATAACTATTAAAGGAGGGAAATTATATTCACCATGAGAAGCCCTCTTAAAAATAAACCTTATAAAATAAGCATTTATACAGCCAAATATAACAAGAGATGCCTATTCACAAATGATTGAATCTTTGTCCTTGTTTGTCCTTTGTCCTAAATGTGGACTTCCTGTCTGTTTGTTTTTAAAACATAACAAAAAAGACCAGAATTTTGGTTGATAGCTGATTATTTGTATTGTTTACTACTAGTATTGCTCAAATTTATTGCATTTTGGCACATAACTCAAATCATGCAGCTTGTTGCTATTGCTTTTCTAAGTGTTCAGGTTTACGATTACCTGCTCACAATAGAATATAGGCAGGGAAATCCCATGTGCTTACATTGTAGGAGGGACATGAGCCAAAACTTAGGGATAGGGTCTTGTTGTGGGTCAGTTAGCAACTACAGTGAGAACCACTGAGAATAATGAACAACTGCCTAGCAATATGTTAAAATCCCCTCCTAACCCCCTTCCAGCATCTACATAGCAATGCACTGGCAACCAACAACAACACCTGTGCAAAATACTGTTTAATTTTAAAGAAATAATCTGCTACTGAAATTATCTACTTCAAATAAACTGCACTTCTAATTTAGTAAATTTGTCTTATTTTGTATTTTTGTTTTTATCTTTTCTATAAGAAATATAAAAAAATTACATCAAAATACATTTACTTAAGAAGAAAAATGAAATTATAGTGTCAGCATGAAACAGAAGGCGAGATGGTCTTTTCTTCTGTATTATGACATATCTGAGTCAAACGTCTTGCTTCTTGAAAAAGATAAAATGTAGGACATGACTTGATTTTATCCATCAGGAATTGATTGGATGGTTGGATCATTGTGGTTTGCTATTGGTGGATCTCATGTGAGTGACAGGTTGTCTCAATGAGGTTCATTCTCATGTTACAGAGCATGTTTGAGCTTCAGCGAGAACCAATGTGGTTCATTCTCTCATGCTACGCACACGTTTGAGCTTCACTGTTCACTGATAAATGTTAAAATGTGAATAAAAGCCTAAACTAAATCTGTTCATCATATAAAGTGATCAAGTCTTATGGGGTTGAAATGACATGAGGGTGAGTAATTAATCACAACATTTTTAATTTTGGGTGAACTATCCCTTTAATATTTAAGTCATTTTGCTTCTCATATACAGGTCCTTTACCTGTATATGAGAAACCTTAAAAAAATTAGCATATCATAAAAATGTTCTCTAAACGAGCTATTAACCTAATCATCTGAATCAACTAATTAACTCTAAACACCTGCAAAAGATTCCTGAGGCTTTTAAAAACTCCCAGCCTGGTTCATTACTCAAAACCGCAATCATGGGTAAGACTGCCGACCTGACTGCTGTCCAGAAGGCCATCATTGACACCCTCAAGCGAGAGGGTAAGACACAGAAAGAAATTTCTGAACGAATAGGCTGTTCCCAGAGTGCTGTATCAAGGCACCTCAGTGGGAAGTCTGTGGGAAGGAAAAAGTGTGGCAAAAAACGCTGCACAACGAGAAGAGGTCACCGGACCCTGAGGAAGATTGTGGAGAAGGACCGATTACAGACCTTGGGGGACCTGCGGAAGCAGTGGACTGAGTCTGGAGTAGAAACATCCAGAGCCATCGTGCAGAGCCGATTTTCATCGTGTGCAGGAAATGGGCTACAGGTGCCGCATTCCCCAGGTCAAGCCACTTTTGAACCAGAAACAGCGGCAGAAGCGCCTGACCTGGGCTACAGAGAAGCAGCACTGGACTGTCGCTCAAATTTTGCATGTCATTCGGAAATCAAGGTGACAGAGTCTGGAGGAAGACTGGGGAGAAGGAAATGCCAAAATGCCTGAAGTCCAGTGTCAAGTACCCTCAGTCAGTGATGGTCTGGGGTGCCATATCAGCTGCTGGTGTTGGTCCACTGTGTTTCAAGGGCAGGGTCAATGCAGCTAGCTATCAGGAGATTTTGGAGCACTTCATGCTTCCATCTGCTGAAAAGCTTTATGGAGATGAAGATTTCGTTTTTCAGCACGACCTGGCACCTGCTCACAAAAACCAAAACCTGCTCAGTGCCAAAACCACTGGTAAATGGTTTACTGACCATGGTATTACTGTGCTCAATTGGCCTGCCAACTCTCCTGACCTGAACCCCATAGAGAATCTGTGGGATATTGTGAAGAGAAAGTTGAGAGACGCAAGACCCAACACTCTGGATGAGCTTATCTCCGCTATCGAAGCATCCTGGGCCTCCATAACACCTCAGCAGTGCCACAGGCTGATTGCCTCCATGCCACGCCGCATTGAAGCAGTCATTTCTGCAAAAGGATTCCCGAGTATTGAGTGCATAACTGAACATAATTATTTGAAGGTTGACTTTTTTTGTATTAAAAGCACTTTTCTTTTATTGGTCGGATGAAATATGCTATTTTTTTTCGATTTTTTGAGATTTGGGTTTTCATGAGCTGTATGCCAAAAATCATCAGTATTAAAACAATAAAAGACCTGAAATATTTCAGTTGGTGAGCAATGAATCTAAAATATATGAAAGTTTAATTTTTATCATTACATTATGGAAAATAATGAACTTTTATCACAATATGCTAATTTTTTTTAGAAGGACCTGTAATTTAATTCAATAGTTTTTTTATATTTGCACTGAAACATCCCCCTAGTATATCTGCCCAATGAGGCAGATGATGATCATTTAAACACTTGTATTGGCCAATACAAATATGGTCACCAGTATACTGTGCCTTTTACTGTGCTTTGCATACTTTTTAAATTAAGAAAGAGAACAATAATAATAATAAAGGAGCAATGCACTGAAACCTATGGAGGCAATACAGCATTGACCTTTTAACCAGCTCATATTCTCAAACCATCTATTCACAATGGGGCCTTCAAATGTCTAAAATCATTTGCGGTGAAGGGAAATACCGAGACCTTCGGTATCCGTCAGAGAGGCCATAAATGATGCACATACTCATCCACATCCACTCTGACAGTCAGGAAGACTGAGAGAGAACATGTTTACAGCGAGGATGGTCCCTTGGATCTGGAAGAGCTGAAAACATGATCCATTCCCCTGAGATAATCACGGAGAGAAGCAGAGAAGCTCTTTACAATGAAAAGCAAAAGACACATCTGAATTCTCAAAAATTTCTCCAAGTGCCAACAACTGTTATTCAGATAAGATCATATTTAAAATGACTGATGATACCATGACCTAAAGACAACAGATGAAGCCATTTCAATGGTCATGCTTGAAAAAGGATGAAATGTTTATGACTAAAATATATCGTAGTTATTTCTGAAGCGTGGAGATAGGGCTTCGATATCCACCTACACTTATTGACCCCTGATTTGAATATAAACGAAAATGATCTAAGCGCTGATCAATATCCTTGGAGCTCTGCATCTAGTCTTCAGAGAAGAATTCAACTGAAGGGCAGCTGAATCAATCAATCATGCATTCAATCTACATTGCTAAGTAGAAGCAAGCAGTAGCATTTGCTTGGTATTTCAAGGTCTGAGAACAGGCACTTGCTGGCAGATTAAAGTTATAAAGTTTGTGCAATACTCTGAACCTAATTTGTTAAAAAGGCAGATGAGTGAGAAGTAATCTTGTGGTATGAACCACAAAGGCATCATTCATATGTGACCCTGCCTGGACCACAAAACCAGTCATAAGTCGCACGGGTATATTTGTGGCAAAAGCCAACAATATTGTATGGGTCAAAATTATCAATTTTTCTTTTATGCCAAAAATCATTAGGATATTATGTAAAGATCATGTTTCATGAAGATATTTGGTAAATTTCCTACCATAAATATATAAAAAAATATTAGTAGTAATATGCATTGCTAAGGACTTCATTTGGACAACTTTAAAGGCGATTTTCTTAATATTTAGATTTTTTGCACCCTCAGATTCCAGATTTTCAAATGGTTGCATCTCAGACAAATATTAACAAACCATACATCAATGGAAAGCTTATTATCAGATTTCAGATGATGTATAAATCTCAATTTCAAAAAATTGACCCTTATGCCTGGTTTTGTGGTCCAGGGTCACATATGTGGAGATAAATCTGATATGAATCAGATACATGCATTTGTGTCCATGTAAGCGAGATTGGATTTCCCCGTCAAGTGGCGAATGACGTCAACAACAACGCGATCACATGACTCTTTTCAATGGCGCAATGGAGAACGAAGGCTCAACCCAGTGGAGTCATGCTGAAGTTTTATGTCTTTTAAGCCTTTGGGGCGACATTTAAAAATAGTGAGGAAAGCAAAAGCTTGTATTATCATTTCATCTGCGTCCATTGCAAATTGTGTCGTTTTTACTTCCATTTTGACAATTTAGAAGCTTTTCCGGTTCAGTACGTCTACCTTAGGTAGTTTCACCAATTGTATAGTGTAAATGCAGATATCGAATATGGGTCACTTTTAAAAGAAAATGTAAGATGGTCGTCAAAAAATCTGATATCGGCGACAAATCGGAATTGTGCATCAAGATCTGCAGTGTAAATCAACTGGATGTATGACATCAGCTACATGTATGAAAGATTTATAATAGCCCTCAGATACTATTTACATGTTCCATACTGTTTACAAACGCTAATGAAAAGGTTATTCGGTATTCATTACTGCCCAGACTGGCACAATACACACCAAATTTAAATATTTAAAAGAGGTTTAAATAGCTACGACAGAGAGACTGTAATTACATTTCAGCCTGCCTCTCACAGAAAGCTGTTGTATGGCTTTAGAAGATTTGTCATATGAACTACTTTTATGGTGCATTATTGTCCTTTTTGACGGATTAAGGCCCCGTTTCCATTCACTTTTATTTTACTGAAAAGAGCAGCATTAATGTTCTTCAAAACGCCTCAATTTATGTTCCATCGACAGTTTTGGAGGGTGAGTAAACACTAACAGAATTTCCATTTATAGGGTAACTGTTCCTTTAAATATTAACTTGCTGATGTCAAGATATAGCCCAAGATATTGAGAAGCAATGATTGTTATTTAACTGTGAACCATCTTGTTAGTGCCCTGTGGGAGTGCCAGAGTGTTACGCATGCAGGCAGAATCCTCGTTTATTCAACCACTCCAAATTTCCTGAAGCTCAAGGCCAGGGGATTATTCATTCAACAACACAACATTAAAGCCGTTTTATCCCGGCTGTGCCTTAAGAGGATATTGCTAAGGTTTTCCTATTGAATCAAAGGCACGTCTTATGTGGCCAGGCTTTTGCTTCTCTGATAACACAGGTACGTTTGCACTTTCATCTGGAAAATGTAATTTATGGAGCTAATACTGATCAGCAGTCTCAAAAACATTCCCAGACTGACAATGAAATGATGTTTATGACTAAGAATATATGTGAATGTCTGTTTATCAGATGTGTGTAGCCTACACAATAATTAGATGCCTTCCAAATGATATGCTCTTCTTTAGCAGAAATATTGTGCTTTATTATGATATAAATCAATGAAAGCCTTGAACTTGATGGTTAAGCCAGTCCTGTTTCCGTTATCAAACTAACTCTTTGGTGAGCACATCCCACTTTAATGTAAATAAATAATGTGTTGACAGTGATTTACCAAAAACCACCCAAATTTGGCTAACTTCAACAACACGACCGGCCCTCTTCCCAAAACCCCTCCCCCCAAAGACACGTCAGCCTACCCAATGAAAATGAAAAAATGATTGACAGGCAAAGGTTCTGATGGGCAAAAAAGCACGGCCAATCCCCTGACTCCTTTTTGCCAATGTTATGGCTGTCACAGGTGTGATTTCTCACCACACCCCTTTTAATGATGTCTGCCAGCTGGAAGGCACATTTTATGTTTGGTGTTCGTATGCTTACAGCACCTTGAAGATGATATCGCTTGGGTTTCAACAAATTAAATCTAAAGGGTTTGTCAATAGACACCGCGTTACAATTTAACGACAGCACCCGTGAACGCATGAGCACAATGAACCGCACTAGTGGAAAAAAATGATATTTGAAGGCAGTCTAAACGCCAAGTACTACTTGTACTTTAACCTGGCCGTCAAATAGGCTGCACTTCCACATTATGAATGGGAATGATTCGCGCCAATGCCAGATATCGCGCCAGGGTTTATCATGAGGTAATGAACACCAACACACGCACATGAATTCCTATTGAACTTTTATTTTTTTATTTTATTTTTTTCGTTAACGATTAAAACACCAATTTTAACCCCCTCACGGAGTGCAACAGAATGTAATAGGACGCTTTGTTGAAGGTTGAATTGTTATTAACTTAAATGCGCCTCATAACGCGACGCCTGCTGAAAACACGAATGTGTGCACTGAGCAACAATTAAACGATTGCGCAGAAACACACAAACACGTGTGAACAGCTCTTATGTTGTGCTTGTCGAGGTCATAATTCCGCAAAAAAATAAATAAATAAAAAAACAGCAATGGTGAAAGTCTCTCAGCAGTTGCTTTGTATGCTGTGACAGTTGTGCTTCATTTTGACTGCGCTAAACGCGTCTGTTGTTCGGCTATTTTCCACTGGATTCACATTCATTTACACAGCGGCGATTTCGTGATGGTATCAATGCATGAAAACTGCTCACACTCAGCAAATGAAATAGCACAACAGAATATTATGACAACTTACCTTTTCACCAGAGAGCCCTTCCTTTGACTGGTTCTCCATCCATCTCTCCTTTACCGAATAAAATGCTTTTTTAACATTTCCTCAGAATTGCGAAGTTCCACACTATTCAAGCTGTAATTCAAAATTAAGTGACGGTCCGCTCTAGCCTGTAAGTCAGCATTAAAATCATATACCCCTGACTCACTCACTCTCTATTCCTTTCACCGACCATCCGATATCGGCTATCGTTTTTCCTTTGCAATAAAATCCACCCCGTGTAGTACTGCGTAGCAATAAAACACTATATTAAATTAATCATACGTGCGTATATAACGCTGCGAAGAGAAACCGCTTCACATAACTTCATCGCCCTTTAATGCATCTTCTCCGAGTCCTCTCCTCTGTCCTCCTCTCTGAGCATCACTTTCCCTTGTTAGTCCGAATGCATAATTCAACGCTCGTTTCACAGTGTAGCGATGTCCGATTCCCAAACGAATCATTCAATTGAGTCGGTTCCTTAATTCATTCACTTTATTGTACAGTGTCCTTATACTTACCACAGTAGCTGAACTATGCATTAATCCTCAACCAAACCCTAATCCTACCCTAACCCTATAGTAGGTACATGTAGTTAATTAATATTACTCAGTAGCCTACTTAAATATATAATTACACTGTAAGAATGACACCGTCAAATAAAGTTTAACCAAGAAGGCTAACAGCCTACTGTAGGTGACAAGTTAAATCCATAATCAACAAGAATGCTTGTTTGTTTTTCAATCTTAGAAAATAAATACCAGTATTTGACTAAAATATTTCTCACTTAGTAAAAACAAAAAACAAAAAAAAAAACAGCGAAACTTCGCACTGGGACCACTTTTAAATGGTGACTCGAAAGAATCGAATCACAGAAATGACTCGTCTGAACAAACCGATTCACTGAAGTGAATCTGATTTCCCATCGTTAGAGAGCTTGCTGTGTTGTCTCATTCGTGTCAGCTTGATTCGCCTGCCATTTCTCAACGATGTCAAGCGCAGGATGTTTCAGCGCCCCGTCATAAGCCCAGACAGAGCAGGAGAGAGGAAATAATAGCTTTATGTGCTTAGGAAGTGCGGATATAGTGACGGACGCGGAGCAGCAGAGGGGAGCGAGTCCTCCTCAGAGAGGGGTTTCTTTGTTATAGTATCTGAGCTTTAATCTAGAGATGTTATCCCTGTAAGCACCACAATTTAGCAGCATGTAATTATTTATCTCTATCTCAGTAGCATACTACTTTTATTATTATACTGTTTTAAGTCAGTACAAAAATACTCATGTAGCCTATACTATTTAATTGATGCTATATATTATATTATATAATATTATATATAACATATATTATAGCATATAAATATATATTAAAAGAAGTAATGCTACAAATTACTTTTCTTTATGCAAAATATAAGGTCTTCAGTCATGTTTTGTGAGATTCTCTTTATTTCTGTCCCTCAATTTGATGCACACATACAATGACATTCTTGGCATGTTATCAATTTGTCAGAAAACAACTTTAATAATAATGTATATGCCAGTTACCATTTGTACTCTCAGTTTTGGTTAGCTGACTTATGCAACAGACTAGTGAGCATCATAGTCTATAAATTCATCTGCAACCATTAAACTAACTGCTTGCCCATTAACCATACAAATGCAATAAATTATGTGCCCAAGATAAAGACTTGATGGGATAATGTATTTAAGTATAGTCTGGCTAATGCAACTGAGTTAACTTGAACTGTTTAGCTATTGTGATGCACAGGGCTGGATTTACTTCATATTGTGAAATAGGCACAAGAATTTCAGACATAGCCTAGGTGTTTTCCGTCATTAGAATGGCTGAATCTGTACTTATTCAGACAACCAGTTTGCATTGCAAACAAGCAGAGATGGTCCACCAAAATATGTGCGGCACTTCATTCACGATAGAGGCGGGGTGGAGTTATGAGGTTTAGTCACATTCTCTTTTTAATACTTTTCATTGGTTAAACATTTGCAAGTCTCAGACAGACCTAAAGGGTGACCAATAGTAATGAATTATGGACGAAAAATTACGAATATGGAGATGGAAAAATGGTTTATGTCTGATATTTAAAAATTATATTAATTTAGTAATCGTCTTACAGTGTTTTACCATTAGAGTGAAATATAATAATTAAATATATATATATATATATTATTTCTTCTTATTGTAATTGCCCCCAAGGACGTGCGAGTATAGACACAAGCCTATGCCTAAATCCAACCCTGGTGATGCATAAACCACAATGCGTTTATTCATATCTCCATATGTCCACAGTGGATTGTACCCATTTTATTAGTGGTACATTCGTCCTTGTGAGCGTGTGGGCATCATGCCCAAGAGGCGAATGTTATGATGTGAGTTTGAACCCCCAAAGAGGGTTAAATGTGCACACTCAAAGCCTCAACATAAGATAATGTAATAAACATCTTTCAAATAAATATTAGAAGAATACAGAACACACCCTACAGCCAGTATGCCTTTTATATTTGCATATATTTTGTCGTTTGAAGTAAGAATATGCTGAAAGAGCTGCTATGATCAGACTGTAAATGCACTAGCATATGATATAGTGACCCTGTTTAAAAATGATAAATGGCTTGTCATTTTAAGGTTAATTGAATCTCTATTATGCTTTGTTAATATTACTGTCAGTAGGAATATTTGCTTCTTAGTGGAAGGAAATTAGAATTCTCTAAGTATGATCACTTTACATAGTAGATCAATGTAGGCTTTTCTGTCATACATCATTTTTATGTTGATTTTACAGCTGACTTTTTTTTTTTTCAGGTGTCCGACTTGTCGACTTCTGGCTCAGCCAATGTTTGTGGAGTATCAATCGAGGATGGGGTGGGTCACCTTTCAATTATCCAAGATACCCTAACAACCACATAGCAACACACTAAAAAATAGTCAGAACACCTTAACAACTGCATAGCAGTACCCTGACAACCACAACACACTAGGATTGAGGTTACAAGTTTTCCAAGCGACACAATGTTTCCAAGCAAACATCTTTGCAAATGAAATGTCTGTGTGGAGAAACTACACGCTTCAGCTTTAAAAGGCTATTACAGTGTCTCCTTTAATAAAGGTTGGTGTGGCTGACAGAGATGTACTGTTAGTTTATGAGATTGAGGCCATGTTGTGTTCTCCACAGGATGCACTGCTCCTTCGAGACGAGTCCATCTGTGGTGTTCTCCACACAGGTAAGCATATTCCCAAAACACATTAATGATTTAATGTATGTATTTCATGAACTGCAATATGTCATATGCAAGCCCTTGGAGAAAAACATATGCATTGTAGGTTCTGCTGCTCTCTATCTCTCCCTGTTCCTCTTTCACAAAATATAATATTGACTATAGAGTGAAGGTGAGGTCACTGGCTGCTCATCTTTTTTCTTGTCCCTTTGTCCCCTACCATATGTTTCCTTGTCAAATTATCAAGATGCTGCTAAACTTTTATATAGTTCAACACAATTTGTATTGAATATTTTATATTTGTAAGGGATTTTATGGTAATTATGGAATAATTATGATCCATTTATTACATGTTAACCACTTTTTGATAATAGGCCTAATAAGGACATTTCAAACTTTAACTGTTGTAAATCTTGAATGCTTTCGAGCACTGACTTAAAGGGATAGTTCACCCAAAAATGAAAATTCTGTCATTTATTGCTCACCCTCATTAATCTCTTCTCTTCAACATCATTCTCCTACGCAGTTGACGTAGTAAACACAGTGCAACGCTTCTGAGTTCTACAGCAGAAAGGCGGCTCCCCGTTGGTCAGCTCCTGCGTCAGCATCACACGCATGCGTCGTGGTGCTCACATGAACAGCACTGGCCAATGGTAAGCCGCCGTTCAGCCAGGGAACTCGCAAGCGCTCCACTGTGTTTACTACGTCAACTTCGTAGGAGAATCGCTTCATAATATTAAGGTTGAACCACTGGAGTCACAGGGACTATTTTAACCTTTCTGAGCCTTGAAAGTTGCATTGATGTTGTTGCCTATGGAGGGGTCAGAGAGCTCTCGGATTTTATTAAAAAGATCTTCATTTTTGTTCTGAAGATGAACGAAGGTCTTAAGGGTTTGGAACGACATGAGGGTGAGGAATTAATGACAGAAATTTCATTTTTGTGTGAACTGTCCCCCAAAGTTTTGTATCTTGTTAAAGAACATACTTGGCAGATTATTGCTGAAGTAAAAAAATAAATAAATAAATAAATAAAAAATAAAAAAAACAAGATAGTTATAGAAGTTTGATTATAATTATAAAAAGTGAATGATATATTAATATGTATTTTTTTACATTTTATATGAAATATATAATTTCCCAAACATGTTTTACTTAAAAACTGTGAGAAAACCAAAGCCATAAATCTAAAAAATTTTTGTTTGTTCCAAATTTCAGGTTGATATCTCAAAAAATGAGCTTTGAGTAAGATTTTGTTTGGGCCCAGTACCAAACGTTTCCACTAGATGAAATTCAATTTTCCAATGCAGTCATTTTTGATCACGAACAATACAAGTGTGACTATTTTTTTTCAGGACCATTTAACCTTTTCAAATCATGTCCATGATTTTGTGTTTTGCTTGTTGGTTTTCAAATAGCAAATGATAGAACCTTTCATTCCATTCTAGTGAAGACAAGCATTCTAAAAATTTTTTTTTTAAAACATCAGTACCAGAGGTTTAAAAGCATAAAAAGGGATTTAGTGGAGTGGTGACTCAGCGGTTAGCGTTGTTGCCTCACAGCAAGAATGTCCTATAGTTAAAGTCCCGACTGGCCAGAAAATTATTAAGACCAACATTTGTGAAATATTACTTTTATATCATCTTGCTGATAATGTTTCTTTAGTCATTCAGCAAACCTTCAGCCTGAACCACTGTAGGCGAACCACCCGTACACACTTATACACTATGTACTTATGCACAATATACACTATGCACAATGTAGTGGATGAAATGTAAAGGTTTTTGTCATTCTGCATCAGAGTCTGATAGCCCCTCCCCCTCCGCTACGTAATTAAAGCTGCCACAGTTGAGTGCATGAAGTGTCCAACATTCCACACTTCATTTTTCAGTTGATTAAGTGCATCATCTGGGTTTTTAAAGTGCACTTCTTCTTTTTGGAATTTTCAGTGTGAACACACTATTCACACAATACTACAAAACGACATAGAATGTAGTAAAAATACTATTGTTCATTATCTATTCGTGTTCACATTGCATTAAGTAACGATAAATGTTTGATTTAAAAAATTTATTAAATACTGAAATGAACATTAACAAAGATTATTAAATGCTGAACAATAAAAGTATTGTTCATTATTTAGTTTATAGTAGTTAATGTTAATGGAACATTGTGTTCCCCAAACTGTACAATGGACATTGTTTCCTAACATGAATAAACTGTACATTTCTCTTACTTACTTACTATTACCACCCACTGCAACTTATATCAACGACAGAAATAAGCGCATTTACAATAGAAAAATATGTGGGAGAGTGTTGCTATAGTGTGACGATATTGTATTGCAATAGGTAGCACTTCAAAGTCAATACTGAATTAAAACCAGTTAGCACAGTATTTGTAATAGAACAAATTTAATGACAAAAAATCTGGTTATGGTTACACTTAAAAGAGAGAGAGAGAGAGAGAGAGAGAGAGAGAGAGGAAGTGTAGAGGGAAAAATAAAAAAATAAGTAAAGAGAGCAAAGAAGAGAAGAGCCAAAGAGAAGAGCTCAAATTGAATGCACTCCATGGAACATGAAAAATGTTAGGAAATGTAAACTTTAAAATGCATTGCATTAATAATCAATATGTGTGTGTGTGTATATATATATATATATATATATATATATATATATATATATATATATATATATATATATATATATATATATATATATATATATATATATATATATATATATATATATGTATATGTCATGCAAATGAGTGAGCACCTGGATCATTTTACTGACTCGGAACTTTGAATCTCATTCATCAAAATAAACTACTATTTTTTCAAGTCATTTAGTTAATTTCAGCAGAATATAATTCAAATGTTACATGTTAATGGCCAGATACCCCAACACATCTACTTACACGTTGACGTTGATCACATTTTGAATAAGAAAAAAACTCTAATGCAACCCAGGCCAAATTATAAGGAACAGAAACGATTAATTAATTGGTCTGCTGGGTTTTGAGGCAGTCAGTTAGTTTACCTCACCTCCCGATCTGAATCGTTCTTTTGTCACATCACATCCCTATATGCTGAAGCCGTCTGTACTGGATGCAGAAATTATTAGTTTATCTCTCGAGTCTTCAGGTTCGAGTCGTTCATTCTTTTGTCACATAACTGTTGTTATTATATGTAGGTATCTTTACTTTATCAAAGTGATTTTACCCATCATATGAATAAAGTTTAAATCATTAACCAACTCTTCAACACATTCCATGTTATATAAAAAAACCATCATGACAGAACTCGAAAAATTTATAAATTGTAAGAAATAAAAAAGCTAAAATATGAGTCCAGAAACGCTACTACACGCTTGTTTGTAAGGAAGTTTGGGAACTATTTATGTATCCAATATGGCTGTCACGTCACGTGACAAAAGAATGAACAACTCGGGAGGTGAACTGATCATTACTCTTTCTGGTACAGACAGCATAGCCTCTACGGGGATGTCACAGGATGATGGAATGACTCGTGCTGTGTCCCAATTCGCCTATTTATAGTACTACGCCCTAAAAGTATGTACTCTTTTGAGACAGTTACTCTAATCTTACATACTATTCAGGATGGATAGCATGGACATTGGGACATGGGGTCGGACCCAGACCCGGACCCGAAGACTGTTTCCTGTACCTATCAACACGTTCTCACACACAACTTCGGCGTCACTTTTTAACACCGTTACGACAGCTTTGCTAGTGAAATGGAGTTGGCTCTCGTGTGTCTCGTGACTGATAGCATCATGCTAAAGAGTCCGGTGTATCTTTAATATATAAGATATATAAGGAACGGCGGGATCATCATTTCAGCGAATAAAACATTAAGATCAACTTTACACAGAGATATCGTACCTCAGAAGACATGAGTTAATACTTTTACACTGTGACTGTACTTTTATTTGCATGTTACGTGTTTTATATTGTTGAGAAAATGGCTAGGTTTAGGGTAGGAGTGAGGTTAGTTAAAATATAAAGGTAGAATATAAATATTTATAAAATCATGTCTACTTTTACAAATGCAAAGAATTAAATGCGTCTTGATATGACGCATTGGGCAAACAACTGAAATCAATGGAGTAGATCTATATCCTGCAAATCATAAAATTATGCTAAAGGGATTCTTTGCGTGTTAAAAAGTGATGCCGAGGGGTCCTGACCAAGCGTCTATATGTGACGAGTTGGGAGTAAGAATGTGTTGAATAGGATTTGGCTCATGTACAGAAAACACAAAATGAATGAATCTCTCTCTGAGACAACTCATTGTTACAGATTCATATTAAAGACTCATCATGATCCATCACTATTCTATACACGGCAGATCGCTGCTCTAAGGCAGGGGGCTGCACGTTTAGAGAGTGGGGGCCATGCGACATGAGAACCCTTAGCTGTAGTCTCTGCGCTCGGCTCGCAGCTCCACCACTGAGGAGAGAGCATGAGAAGCCGGGCTTATGTTCTGAAGGGTTGGGTGAGAGGAATGCAGGCGCTTAGTCGACATGAGCTGATCACCAGAGTCCTTAAGGTCCAGCGCTGATTGACGGCAGACAGACTCGTGCAGCGCTGCCTCTGAGTGGGCATCACCCAGGCAGCAACACTGCAGTCCCAAAGGCATCTGAAAGAAAAAGATCATACTCACCGGAACGCTGCAGGGGAGCGGTAATTCGGGCACCATCCCCTGATGAGCGTACCTAAACACCGAACTATAGATGGCTTCTTGTAGCTGAAGGCGAAAGATTCTGAGGCAATGACATCCAACGCCGACCTATAGATCAGGAGAGCCCTTCTCTATTTTACACACTTCAAAGCTATTAGCAGGTGAATTCTTGGTTTCATAAGGATTCAGTAGATTCGAGAAAGGAGGGGAAACCCCATAAGTAAGGGTTGAACGACTTCAGATTGTTTTAAAGTTGACACTTATGTAAATAAAGTCGATTCGACATCATTAATGCATTACAATGCAGCAGCGCATTAGTTTAGAACAGTGTTTAACTTACGTGTACGATAAGCTGTTTAAAACGTGCATTCACCCAAACAATTTTGAGCATTCAGATGGTATAATCTAACATATCTGGAGGAGTGCTCTCAGAGTATGCATTTATTTGTAATTGTTGGAAACAAAGAACGCAAAAGTGGACTTAAAAGATTTCCTATCCTGTTGCGCTCTCTATACACCATGATCAGCGACTAGTCAATATCAAATTTCTTTCTTTCTTTTGTCATTTATGAGAAAGTTTTCACGGCTTTCCATGTTATCACTGTTATAAGATAGGGGCGCTATTACTTTTGATAAATTGCAGGTTTATATATTCATACAACAAAATATTCTGGGGGCCATTACATTTTTGCAAAAATGACCAAAAATGGCCAGTCTGAGTATTTCACAATCTGCTCAGTTACTGGGATTTTCAACCATTTCTAGGGTTTACAAAGAATGGTGTGAAAAGGGAAAAACATCCAGTATGCGGCAGTCCTGTGGGTGAAAATGCCTTGTTGAAGCTAGAGGTCAGAGGAGAATGGGCCGACTGATTCAAGCTGATAGAAGAGCAACTTTGATTGAAATAACCACTCGTTACAACCGAGGTATGCAGTAAAGCATTTGTGAAGCCACAACACGCACAACCTTGAGGCGGATGGGCTACAACAGCAGAAGACCCCACCGGGTACCACTCATCTCCACTACAAATAGGAAAAAGAAGCTACAATTTGCACAAGCTCACCAAAACTGGACAGTTGAAGACTGGAAAAATGTTGCCTGGTCTGATGAGTCTCGATTTCTTTTGAGACATTCAGATGGTAGAGTCAGAATTTGTTGTAAACAGAATGAGAACATGGATCCATCATGCCTTGTTACCACTGTGCAGGCTGGTGGTGGTGGTGTAATGGTGTGGGGGATGTTTTCTTGGTACACTTTAGGCCCCTAAGTGCCAATTGGGCATTGTTTAAATGCCACAGCCTACCTGAGCATTGTTTCTGACCATGTCCATCCCTTTATGACCACTATGTACCCATCCTCTGATGGCTACTTCCAGCAGGATAATCAATATGGGCCAACATTTCTAAAGAATGCTTTCAGTACCTTGTTGAATCAATGCCACGTAGAATTAAGGGAGTTCTGAAGTTCTGGCCCCAGTCTTCACGCAGATCTTCAACAGATCATTGGAGCAGTGTGAAGTTCCCTGCTGCTTCAAACGCTCCACTATCATTCCCGTCCCCAAAAAAACCAAAATCACTGGACTAAATGACTACAGACCTGTCGCTCTCACGTCTGTGGTCATGAAGTCATTTGAAAGACTGGTGTTGGCCCACCTGAAGGACATCACTGGACCCTTGCTGGATCCTCTCCAATTTGCCTATAGAGCAAACAGGTCTGTGGATGATGCAGTCAACATTGGACTGCATTATATCCTGCAACATCTCGACAGACCCGGGACTTATGCAAGGATCTTATTTGTGGACTTCAGTTCGGCCTTCAATACCATCATGCCTGAGCTCCTCACAGCCAAACTGACCCAGCTCTCCATGCCATCCTCAATCTGTCAGTGGATCTCCAGCTTCCTGACAGACCGGCAGCAGCGGTGAGACTGGGTAAACTTACATACAGATCTCTCACAATCAGCACTGGCGCCCCAGGGTGCGTTCTCTCCCACTGCTCTTCTCCTGTACACCAATGACTGCACTTCTAAAGACCCCTCTGTCAAGCTCCTGAAATTTGCAGACGACACCACTGTCATCTGCCTTATCCAGAACGGTGATGAGTCTGCTTACAGACTGGAGGTTGAACAGCTGGCTGTCTGGTGCAGTTATAACAACCTTGAGCTGAACGCGCTCAAAACAGTGGAGATGATATTGGACTTCAGGAGGAACAGCCCATTACTCCCCCCACTCACCCTCATGAACAGCACTGTGGACGCAGTGGAGTCTTTCAGGTTCCTGGGCACTACCATCTCTCAGGACCTGAAGTGGGACAATCACATCGACTCCATTGTCATAAAGGCCCAGCAGAGACTGTACTTCCTTCTCCAGCTGCGGAAGTTCAACCTGCCACAGGAGCTGCTGATTCAGTTCTACTCGGCTGTCATTGAGTCTGTCTTATGCACCTCCATCACTGTCTGGTTTGGTTCAGCTACCAGATCAGACATCAGGAGACTGCAACGTACCATCCGGACTGCAGAGAGGATTATTGGTGCCCACCTGCCAACCCTCCAGGACCTGTACTCTTCCAGAGTGAGGAAGAGAGCAGGTAAAATCATCACAGACTCCACTCACCCTGGACACCACCTGTTTGAACTGTTTCCGTCAAGACGGCGACTCAGATCACTGGCCACTAGAACATCTAGGCACAGAAACAATTTCCACAGACCAGTTCCCTCTTGAACAGTTAACCCCCCAACCACCCACCCCCAAGGCAAATGCCTGTAAGTGCAATTTCTCCCACTGCTTAGTGCAATATCTCCTAAACTCAGGTGATTATTCATATTATTTATATTTATTCTTACTCTCCAAATACTGTAAATATTCATAATCTATGTCTTTTCTGACTAAACGTAACCGTGACCTTATACTGTTTATATTTTTAATTCTTAGAATTTTTTATTTATTACTGTTGTATTTGTATTGTATATGTGCACTGGAAGCTTCAGCACCAAAAAAATTCCTTGTGTGTGAAAGCACACTTGGCAATAAAGCTCTTTCTGATTCTGATTCTGAAAGGCGAAAGGGGGTCAAACACAGTATTATGCCTGGCTCACACTACAGGAGTTTTAGACCGATTTATACCCGATTTCCCCCTCCCGAGAATCGGAGAAAAAATCTTCTCCACGACCTCGATCGGTTCCGATGTTCGGCGCTGATTATCTGGTAATGTGAGACATTCACAGATAAAATCTTGCCCCTCCCGATCTGCTCTCACATAAATCGGGCTCTCCCCGATCATATCAAACATGTTTGATATTTATCGGGATGAGCAAGATTGTAATAACGTCAGTACTGTCACAATAGCCAATAGGAAACAAGAAGTCTACGACTAGACGGAAGTGACGGACATTTCGAAATGGCGACCTCGAAACCGACAACAAGGATAACAATAATTATATAGATAGATAGAGAGGGGATTGTTTGTGCGTGTGTGTATGTATGTGCGTGTGTGTATGTATGTGCGCACGCTGTGTGTGTATGTGCGCGTGGACTGTCAGTTCTAAAGGGAACTCAAATTCCTTATTTAAACTTGATACGTTGGGGTTAGTTATGAGACACATGAGACTGTTTGGCATCCAACAAAACACACCAAGTATGAATATGCTCAAGACTGTATGAGATTTAAAGGCTACAGAGGAGAGCACATTTGGTGTTCTGAAATGGTGTTCTATTCCTCAAGCAAAGCCCATAAGGTTCCAGAAGGCATGAGCCTTTTCTGACAGAACATCTTTGTGTTCCACAGATGAGGAGGAGGAACAGTATGAGGGTGAGTAAATGATCAGAATCAGACAATTACAGTAAATAGTTTGCTGTGCACACTAGGATGCAAATGTGGCAACTCTGTAGGCCATTCAACAGAATCTCACCCTGGCATTTTTACATTAATGTCTGCTCATTCTGAAGCAGTATTAGCAGTCTGTCCACATAAACACTCTTCACTTCTTGGTGGAGGACAGATTGGATTTCTCCGCCTTAGGTCTAGACGTTACACACACACACGCACATATTTTTATTCATCTATATAACTGTCTGGGAGTGTGTATGCTTTTACAGTCTTTCTTTGTTATTTTATCTCTTTTTTTTGCATTCACCTTTTGTCTTTTTATCCAGGAGGGGTGGATGGATAGAAAAATGGATAGAAGGAGAGCTGCCACATGAGAGAGATAAAGCTATCTTTCCCTCTCCATAATTAACCGGGTTTCGGTAACAAGCCTTTGGGCTTTGCCGTTGCCATGGTGACCTCCTGTCCACAAGTTTTTCATCTGAGCCTCTGACAGTATGTGTACTTGGACTCTCTCCATCTCAGCCTATCACTCCCATTTGATTTTTTCTCTCTCTCTCTCTCTCTCTCTCTCTCTCTCTCTCTCTCTCTCTCTCTCTCTCTCTCTCTCTCTCTCTCTCTCTCTCTCTCTCTCTCTCTCTCTCTCTCTCTCTCTCTCACACACACACACACACACACACACACACACACACACTCACACTTGAAGCCCCTTAGACCACTTACTGCTTCCAGACACATCAGTCTTGAGAATTAGGCCTGAGATCAGGCAGCTTTACTAACATCACTTCATATTACCAGCAGGTCAGCATAAATAATATCTCACACACACAGTTTGCCACCCTCCACACAGGCCTTTTCAGCACATCACGTACAGTACTGCAATTATCAGTGCTCAGCAGCTAAATCAACAACACGATGTTAGCTGTATTCTGCCCCGGTGGGCAAGGGACATATCCTTAAAAATGTGAAATGTGAAAATAATCAACATCTGAGACTGAATAATGCATACCTAGCTAACAGGGAACATTGTCAGAATTTGGCAAACATTCTGGCAAGGTTTTCTCAAAGTTACACAATGTTCTTTCAGGAGTGTTAATAGAAAGTTTGTTCTAAACTCTAAAAAAAATGCTGCTTTCAACCCATGGTTGGGTCAAATATGGACAAAACCAACAGTTGGTTTAATTTTTTTTTTATTATTAAATATTTGTTCACACTTTAGGTTAAATTTTCACTATTATCTCTATTAACTATGACATTTGCCTCAAAAAATTTAAAATGACCGCTTATTAATAGTTAGCAAGGTTGTTGTTGTTAAGTTTAAGTATTAGGTTGGATTAAGGGATGAAGAATATGGACATGCAGAAGGCATTCATTTGTGCTTTATAAGTACTAATAAACAGACAATACCAGAGTAATATGCATGCTAATAAGCAACTACAGTTAATACTGAGAATTGGACCCGAAAGTGTTTCCAAATATTTAAACCCAATGGTTGGCTTTGTCCATACACAAACATGGGTTGAAATAACCCAGCATCTTTTAGAGTTTAAGTTTTTGGTCTTTAATGATCTCACAGCGTTTTTGATCATTTTCACAAAAATGTCATGGTCCCCAGTATGAATATCTGAATGTGGGTAAGTTTCATTAAAAAAAGCAAAATTTTGAGCAAAAAAGCTGAGAAAATCACTTTTTTTGTCAAAGACTCCATCTGGATCAGATTCAGAACGTTGATCAAAACATAGATGGGTAGATCAAATCCATCATCACCCCTAATGCTTGCACAGTCCTATAGCTCGCCCTGGGTCGACATTTCATTCAGTAACATTAGGCAGTTTTGATTTATAAAATGTTTGTTGACGATCGATTATTTTACGTATGCATGTGAGACCACTTGTTTCTGCTTCTTCGTCTTCTCCTGTGTTTTGATCAGGAGATTCAGTATTCTTTCAGAACATATGTCATAACGCCCCCTACCTTATAACAGTTAAAACACAGAAAATTCTGTAATTGGTGGGAATAGAGTTAATATGAACATTAGCAAAATGTTATTTGAACATATTTTTGTACATCACTCATTTGCAAGAAACAAATCTGAGGAGGTAATGGTGAAATACGGGTGAAAAGTCATATAAGATTGACTGTCTAAGTCTTAATGACTTTTCACTAATTTGCTTGAATGGAACAAACTGGTAGAACAGAAAAATCACAGAATTAATCACTTCTTTGGTCACATCCATAAACAAGACAATGCTGTGTGGGGGCAGGGAAATGGTGATGTGAAGTCGGGAACACTTTATTTTAGGGTTCAATTCTCACTATTAACTTGCTAATTAGCATGCATATTACTAGGATATTGGCTGTTTATTAGTACTTATAAAACACTTATTAATGCCTTATTCTGCATGACTATATTCTACATCCTTTAAGCCTACCCAATGCCTAAACTTAACTACCTTACTAACTATTATTAAGTAGTTTGAAACACTTTTTCGTTGTGCAGTGAATCCACATGCCGAGAATCAAGAACACCATTCCTTCGATGGGCTCCACTGGTCCTGTTTCGCATGTTTGATTTTGTGTCGCATTTATGATGTCGCGGCAGATGAGGCGGCGCAACTACAACGTAATCCCTCCCACTTGAAGCGGTACTACTGCAGTGGAAAAGCAACCGAGCCGTGCTGTGCCGAGCCGAACCAAGCTGTACCACGCAGTGGAAAAGTGCCATAAATTGCTGTCTGGGAACCCCAGTGTCACAATCACATTAGTTTGGCATGTGTTGTTTCGTCATCACCTTCGTCACTCATTTGTGGCCACCAACACGAATTACTTTCAGCTGTGCACTCAATCATCATCATCATCATTATCAGCTGTATAAATATTTGGTTCTGTTTCAGTTCAGTGTCCGGTGTCATCTATAGTGAAAGTGTTGTATGTTGCTCTGTTCCTGTTTGGATTGCCCATTGTATTTATTAAATATTACCTTATTGCCTTCATCTTGGTGTGTTTACACAACCACCCCGCTTGACACCCTGTCCCCATTCATTTTCATTATTTCCAAAAGAGCAGCATGGTTATTCTTTAAAAAAGTAATACGAGTTTGGAATGAAATAATGACAAAATATACATCTTTGGGTAACTGCCAAGTGTTACATAGATACAGTGCATCTGGAAAGTATTCACAGCGCTTCACTTTTTCCACATTTTATGTTACAGCCTTATTCCAAAAAGGAGTCAATTAATTATTTTTTTCCTCAATTCTACAAACAATACCCCAAAATGACAATGTGAAATATATAAATATATTTTTAATCTTTGCAAATAAAAAAAAAAAAATCAAAGGTACATAATTATTCACAGCCTTTGCTCAAAACTTTGTTGAAGCACCTTTGCCACCAGTAGACTCTTTCTACAGACTGTCATGACGTGTTTTAACGGTCATCAATATCGTTTATAGTATTTTAATTTTTAGAAAAATGTATGTACATTTATAACACTCATATTACTTTTGCATTAAATTACAAAAAACAACTTACCGTTGCTGTGAGGGTGTTGCTATTGGAGCAAATGGGGACACAAGATATATATTTAATGTATATATATTCACCACTATAAAAGTCTTCTGCTCTGAGAAACCCGGAAATGTAAAAAGAGTCTATTACAGCCTCAAGTCTTTTTGAGTATGATGCTTTAAGCTTGGCACACCTATTTTTGGGCAGTTTTTCGTATTTTGCTTTGCAGGACCTCTCAAGCTCCATCAGGTTGGATGGGGAGCATCGGTGCACAGCCATTTTCAGATTTCCTCAGAGATGTTCAATCAGGTTCAAGTCTGGGCTCTGGCTGGGCCACTGAAGGACATACACAGAGTTGTCCCATAGCCACACCTTTGTTATATTGGGTGTGTGCTTAGGGTTATTTTCCTGTTGGAAGATGAACCTTCGTCACCAGTCTGAGGTCCAGAGCTCACTGGAGCAGGTTTTCATCAAGGATGTCTCTGTACATTGCTACATTCATCGTTCCCTTTGATCCTGACTAGTCTCCCAGTTCCTGCCGCTGAAAAACATCCCCACAGCATGATGCTGCCACCACCATGCTTCACTGTAGGGATGGTATTGGCTAGGTGATGAGCAGTGCCTGGTTTCCTCCAGACATGACACTTGCCATTCAGGCCAAAGAGTTAAATTTTGTTTCATCAGACCAGAGAATTTTGTTTCTCATGGTCTGAGAATCCTTCAGGTGCCTTTTGGCAAACTCCAGGCGGCCTTTTACTAAGGAGTGGCTTCCGTCTGGCCACTCTACCATACAGCCCTGATTAGTGGAGTGCTGCAGAAATGGTTGTTTTTCTGGAAGGTTCTCCTCTCTCCACTGGAAGCTCTGTCAGAGTGACCATCAGGTTCTTGCTCACTTCCCTGACTAAGGCCCTTTCTAGCTGTTTGGCTGGGCAGCCAGCTCTAGGATGAGTCCTGGTGGTTCCAAACTTCTTGCACTTACGGATGATGGAGACCACTGTGCTCATGGGGACCTTCAATGCTGCAGACATTTTTTTCTGTACCCTTCCGCAGATCTGTTTCGGAGGTCTACAGACAATTTCTTGCACTTTTTTTGTTTGTTTGTTTGTTTTTTAGTAAAACAAAAATGCTTACAGCACCTGGTATTCCCAGGCGGTCTCCCATCCAAGTACTAATCAGGCTCAACCCTGCTTAGCTTCCGAGATCAGACAAGACCGGTTCTTTTATTTTTATAAAAATACTTTAAAAAACATATAGCAAAATTACAATGCACATTCATTATTTCAACCATTATTGTCATGAAATTTACATTCTTTCACCCAGCAATTTATTTAAACCTTGGACTTCACGACTTAGTTTGTGCTCTGACAGGCACTGTTAACTGTGGTTAACCTTATATAGACAAGTGTGTGCCTTTCCAAATCATGTCTAATCAACTGAATTTACGGCAGGTGGACTCCAATCAAGTTGTAGAAACATCTCAAGAATGATCAGTGGAAACAGGATGAACCTGAGCTCAATTTTGAGTTTAATGGCAAAGGCTGTGAATGTGAATACAAATACTTGTACATGCGTTTTTTTACCTTTTTTTATTTTTAATAAATTTGCCAAGATTTCAAACAAACTTCTTTCACGTTGTCATTATGTAGCATTGTTTGTAGAATTATGGGAAAAAATATTAATTGAATCCATTTTGGAATAAGGCTGTAAAATAACAAAATGTGCAAAAAGTGGAATACTTTCTGGAGGCACTGTACTTTAAATGCACATCAAAGAATGATATAGTAGATGGTTGGTACATCATTTTACAGGTTTACGGTAAAATCTTGATTTGTTTGTCTGCATGATCTGTGATCTGTTATATCCTTCCCATCTACAATAGCCTGCAGTCCCAGACTCATTCACTTACTCTAATGTCTTTAATACTTATCCCAGTCTATGTGATCTAATTACAGTCTGGGTTCCCTATATTAACGTCATTTACGGCAGACGCAATGGGGGAGGGGGGAAGAGAGGAGCAGTAGAGGGGTGGGAATTAAGTTGACTTGTAAAAACTGAAACTAGTGCAATGGCTAATGTGGAAATCTTAGGGTGGTCTAACTTCTCAAGAGTGGGCATACAAATTAGCATTCAAATTTACTTATTGTAAAGACAAACGCAAATGAGAACTGCAGTCCATTTAGAAAGTATTAAGACCCTGATTTTGTTATGGTGCAGCCTGATGCTAATGCTTTAAATTATTATTTTCACATTACTCTATACTCTATACCCTTTAATAGTGAAACTAAAACTTGTGATAACCCAGTACTTAGATGAAGCACCTTTGACAGCAATTACAGTCTCAAGACTTTTTGGGTTTGATGTGACAAGATTTGCACTCCTGGCTTTGGGGATTTTCTGTCATGTATCTTCACAGATTGTCTCCGTTAGGTTGGCTGGGGATCATCGATGGACAGACATGTTCAGGTACATCTAGATATGTTTGATTCGGTTCAAGTCCAGGCTCTGACTGGGCAACTCAAGGACTTTCACAGTCGTCCCTATGCAATTGTCTTGGCTGTGTGCTTTGGGTCATTGTCCTGTTGGAAGGTGAATTCGAAGCAGCAATTCGAAGCATTCTAAGGTCCTGAGTGCTCTAGACAAGGTTTTCATTATAAGAATACCTCTGTATTTAGCTGCATTAAGCTTTTCTCCAACCTGACTCTCCCAGTACCTGCCTCTAAAAAGACCCCCACAGTATGAAGCTCCACCACCATATTTCACTTTTGGAATGGTATTGCACAGGTGATGAGGAGTGCCTGGTTTCCTCCAGACATGATGCTTGGAATTGAGATTCAGCAGACCCGAGAATACTGTTTCCTGCAGTCTGAGAGCCCTTTAGGTTCGTCTTTTGCAAATTTCAAGTGTGCTTTCATGTGTCTTGCACTGAGGAGAGGCTTGAGTCTGGCCATTAAGCAGAGTGGAGTATTGCAGTGATGCTTGTCCTTCTGCAAGTTTCTCATCTGCACACATGATCGCTGGAGCTCAACCCAATATCTAGTGGAGGGCCTTCCTGCAAACATATAAATTGTTATGCCTAGTACACATTGTACTATTTTGGGCTGTCCCAGACGAAAGATGACCAATTGTGGCGATTTCTGTGGCCATAGCTCCTAAACAGTGGTCCTACATTGTAGAGTGAGAGAGGTTCAAAGATGGCCGTTGTCACGGTCTTGCGACCAAAGTGACAGTGTCTGACAGTGTCAGATTTTTAGCGTGATCACCTCACAGTGTGTTTGCTGCTACGCTCTACATGTGCTGACTAGCCAATAACAGTGCTTCATGAAATGGTGTATTAATCAATGCAACATGGCACTAAAACGTACTTACCTCAAGCTCCATTTGAATAATTGCCATGCCAAGATGGCCTCTTTTCCCAAACCATGACCATGTCCATATTGTCCTCTTTCGCTTCCTCCAATTTTTTTAGTGTACATAAAAAATACAATTGCCAAAGTGCGATTCAACTTGCTCTATTTGTTTACCAGTAGCGCATGCTGATGTTTTATTCTGCCATATTAACTTACATTATAGCCTACGATTCAATAGGTGTCATCATCATACAGTCTACATGTCGTACCCAAGTTTACTAGATCCTTGTCATACTGTGTGATCTTATAGGATTTCCGAAATTGCACAGTCTGTAGCAGGCATTACAGAGTAAAAGCAAACAGAGAATAAAACCATCTCCCTGTTAATGCCCATGCTTGATGTGATATGATGCCCGGGACTGTTGGTCATATGATATTACTATGGCTGGATTTAAAACCAGCAGGTTTTGGTAACTTATTTATTGACTGTTTGGTTTAGAGTTGGTTGATGCATGGCAGAACAACTTTATCGCTGCAATGTTGGTAGTGGTGGCATGTTTTCCTCACTGTGATTTAGTGTTTTGTGGTGGAGTGACAATTTTAAGGCCTAAAATTCAGCCTTGCATAATAGGCTATCTGCCACCCTATTTTTTTTTATTTTTTCCTTTTTGGAGGCCTCCTCACCACTGCTATTAAATCTGGTAATACCTCCCTCTTTAGGAGGGACCAGCCAAGCCATCATAAAGAGGGCTTCTAGTTCCAAACCCCTGAGAAAAGGCCATGAACTGGCCAAGAAACAAACCATGTTTATACAAACTATCATGCCTGCAGACCTGAATGAGCATCTAGCGGAAGCTGAGCTAATAATGACCAGCCCCTTCCTGGACTTTCCCAAATCTTCACTGTCCAATTTCCCAGCCAGCACAAGGAAACCACGCCCCCACTCTCCTTTTAGTTACTGCACTTTATTCACATTATTTCATTGAGTGCAATAATGACAAACTGATTATGGCTAAATGGCAGCAAGCTACTTTTAATGAGGACAAGTCTTAGTTTTCAGAGCTGTATTGATGTTAGCTGTCTTTACCAATACAGAAATGTAATACATGATATTTTTCCCTATATTAAGAGTGTAATTGCCATATAGTATATGTTACAGGCAATATATTTTTTTTTATCACATTCAGACATCCTCTGGATCTTTTAGATAAAATTTTGTAACATTTATAAATATCCATAGAAAATAAAGTACACATGTTACTGGCAATCTGTGAAATCCGGCATTTCATAGAATGCCTTAAGTTTGAAGGCAAAGTATGAAATAGTTTATATTTCACACATTTCCTAGGTATTCTATACAATGCCAAAGGGCCAGCCAGCAGAGTATAGAATACTCCCACTACTCATGCTTGGGTAGTGGCGTGCCAGTAGAGAAACACGTGAGCTGACACTCCCGCCATAGAGGCTCATCCCTATTGTTCCCGGATGTTTAATGTGTCACAATGTCGGAACAGGAAGAGCCAGTGTAGTGCCATTCAAAATTTCATTCTAGCCTTCCAATATTCAACGCCACATCTTCTTTCGTGTTTTTCTATTAAGAATGTCCTTTACTTTATGTTGTAGTTCTTCGTTCATTTTCAAAAGCATATTCAATGCCAATAAAGGCATGTTTTTATACTTTGCCTAGAGTGTACATTCTGTATAATACCAAGGTGGTGAAAGTGCAACATAATCACAAAATCCAGACATTTCACTCTTTGCCTACAAACTTCAGACATTCTCTTTATTCCCTACACTGTCAGAAAAAAAAGGTACATTGCTGTCACTGGGGCGGTACCCTAAGGTACAAAACCAAAAAGGTACTAATATGTACCTTTAAGGTATTAATATGTACCTTTAAGGTACTAATATGCACTCTTAAAGTACTGATATGTACCTTTAAGGTACTAATATGTACCATTTAGGGGTGAGTAAGGTACAATGATGTACCTTTTCACTTTTGTACCTTAGGGTACCGCCCCAGTGACAGCACTGTACCTTTTTTTCTGAGAGTGTAGGCATTGTATACAATACCTGCTTTTCACACATTGCCGGTAACACATATATTACTAATATCTATATAATAATATTTTAACAAAATCTATTTAATTTATATATATGGACATCTATGAAAAGAACATACAGAAATACAGTTCGGATATACACGATTTTCATATAATTTTTTTAAAATACATGTCTATCTTTTATATTAGCATATATAATATCAACATAAACTGCATGGCCAAAAAAATCCTATTTTTAATGATCTTTACCAAAAATGTTTGCACTTCTTCATGGAAAAAACATCATTTTTTAAATTCTTTGATTTCACTTGAAGTATCAGGGCCGTATCAGGGCCGTATCAGGGCGACCCAGAACACAGAAAACACACAATCAGAAAACCTTAGCAAAAAAGGCATGTTTTGATACTTTGCTTAGAATGTACATTCTGTATAATACCTAGGTAGGAAAAGTATGGAACATAATCACAAAATCCAGACATTTCACACTTTATATTTGCATATATAATATCAACATACCCTGCCTGGCCAAAAAAAAAAAAATAGACCAACAATGTATGCATTTCTTCATGGAAGTAACCTCACATTTTTAAATTTTTCGATTTCACTTGAAGTATCAGGGCCGTATCAGGGCCATATTGGAGCAACCCAGAACACAGTAACCACACAATCAGAAAACCTTAGCAACAGCATAGTATCATCCTGGCAAACACTCTCACATCATGGCAGGGAGTGGCAAAAACCAGTCACATTTTCTTCAGATCAAGATTATTTATGCTTTTTCTATCGCTGTGCTCACTACTGTACACAAACCGATGAAACACTAAAAGCAATGTGTCCTACTCTTCCTCTCTCCTGGGATCTGGTTTGCTTCCCGACAGGCACATTCTCCTTGAGCAATGAGGAGGGCTTAGACTGAGCTTAGACAGGTGACTCCATGGGGCTCTCAGTGCTGTTTGGATGGGACACAGACAGAGCACCATAATCAGGGTTCAGCATCATACAAGGCTAATGTGGCCATACATGGCCACTCCGTAATGGATGCTGTCAGAAAAAGACATCTCCCTGAGAGTGTGTGCAGAGAACACATGCCTGTTGTGTGCATATGTTCACCCTGACAGTCCCACTGGAAATGTAATGCTTGTGTGGTCTTGTTTTCAGCTTCTGGTGGAATAGATAATGTAATAACTGGGAATAATCTGGGAATCTTTGTATTAGCATCATTGTCAAGCAATCAAACCAAGTGGAAAGTGTATATGACCTCTTTTTAGCACATTATAACTACATTCTGATCTTCTAGGCCAAAACAAACTCCCACACTTAAAAAAAGAGTTTGCATCAATTTATTTTGAGTTATGACAACTTTTCTAATGAAATTATGTTCAACCAACAATAGAACTTAATTTGTAGCAGAAACACAATTTAGATGAGGCCCTGGAACCAATTAATCTAATCTATTTTAGTTACATTTAACAACATAGCACATGCTAAATGTAACATTAAATACACTGTATTGCCAAAAGTTTTGGGACACCCCTCCAAATCATTGAATTTAGGTGTTCCAATCACTTCCATGGCCACAGGTGTATAAAATCAAGCGCTAGGCATGCAGACGCTTCTACAAACATTTGTGATAGAATGGGTCACTCTCAGGAGCTCAGTGAACTCAAGCGTGGTACCGTGATAGGTTTCCACCTGTGCAATAAGTCCATTCGTGAAATTTCCTCACTACTAAATATTCCACGGTCAACTGTTAGTGGTATTATAACAAAGTGGAAGCAATTGGGAACAACGGCAACTCAGCCACGAAGTGGTAGGCCACGTTTAAAAAAAAATCACAGAGTGGGGTCAGCGCATGGGGTTACAGTTGCCAGGAAAACTGTACTTGACTGACTGCATTGTGTCAAGTGTAAAGTTTGGTGGAGGGCCAATTATGGTGTGTGGTTGTTTTTCAGGGGTTGGGCTTGTTCCAGTGAAAGGAACTCTTAATGCTTCAGCATGCCAAGATATTTTGGACAATTTCATGCTCCCAACATTGTGGTAACAGTTTGGGGATGGCCCCTTCCTGTTCCAACATGACTGGCAACCAGTGCACAAACAAGGTCCATAAAGACATGCATGAGTGAGTTTGGTGTGGAACTTGACTGGCCTCCACAGAGTCCTGACCTCAACCCGATAGAACACCTTTGGGATGAATTAGAGCGGAGACTGCGAGCCAGGCCTTCTCATCCAACATCAGTGCTTGACCTCCCAAATGCACTTCTAGAAGAATGGTCAAAAATTCACACTCCTAAACCTTATGGAAAGCCTTCCCAGAAGAGTTGAAGCTGTTATAGCTGCAAAGGGTGGGCCAACTCCATATTAAACCCTACGGATTAAGAATGGGTTGTCATTGAAGTTCATGTGCATGTAAAGGCAGATGTCCCAAAACTTTCGGCAATATAGTATATGTAAATTTAATGAATAAATCGTATACAATTTATCATTGGCATTAACAGATTTGTTGATCCCAATGTAGTGTATACTTATACAATAACCACAATCAGTACATTTTTGCCCAATAACCACAAACATAAGAGAAACTTTTATAAAGGTCAATCATAACAGCATTAAACACTAGTGGTCTTTCCCTTTACTATATATATCCAGTCTCCCTATTCAGTCCTACTACGCAAACTGGGGACTAGAAATCCACTGCCTATTTTTCAAAGTTATCAAGAAAATATAACTGATCAAGTTACTACAACCTATTGAAAAAAATCAATTAACACAGAATTTTGAGTTTAAATGACACATAATATTAAATTGATGTAATGATCAACACTATTATGTCAAAAGGAACTTTAAAAAGTAAGAATTATTAGATTTTTAACTTGCAACCATACATTTATTTAACACTTTCTTTTATATGCACATTGTCTTACTGTACAGCACTTTGGGGTAACTCTGTTGTTTTTAAATTTGCTATAGAAATAAAACTTGACTTGACTTAAGTTATAGTAATAGGTCCCTTGAATTTATTTTTAGAGTGCAAGATCTTTGTCACAATTTCCTACAGCATGCATTTTTATTCATTTGTCTTCATTTGCTGAGCTAATGTAAAGATTGCATCTAATGTGCATTTTGTTGGATTTCTGTTGTCTAAATTATTGCTGGGAATTTGCTTGCGTTTGTGGAGCAGGGCCCCGGGGCCGGCTGGGGACAATGAACACAAGAGCTGGCAGCACATCAGCAGAACAGTGCCAGCAACCACTGTCTCTCAGGGGGCATTGTGTAGGTTTGTAAAGAGCACAACTAGATTTGCAAGGCACACTTATTTTAAAGTTTTTATTATTATTATATTTTTAAAACCTAAACATATATAATTTTCTGTTGCTCAAAGAAGTCAAATTTAACAACAGTAAGGCATCACTGTTGGATGTCATATCTGTGGTAAGATGTTCTGACAATGTAAGCTGATCATATGCATAAATGGATCTGAGATGTTATGTGGTGTAGATACTTGGTGCAGAGTAAAATGTATTGGAGCAACTTTATATCTCTTATATCTCATTAACTTCACTGACAGGTTATAAAACATCACCATGCTGTCTATGCAAAAGTCATCACCACAGTGATTAGGCATTCTGAGTGGTTGAAGGTTTCTTATCGGCTCTGTCCTTCAATGTTGGTTTGTTTTTAGAACCGGTGATGCCCTGCCGTTTGAATGATCCATTGTCAATTTTTCAAGTTTGTTGTTTCAACTTCATGCTGCTCCTAAAACATACACGCACCAGTCGCTGGAGAAACTCATCTCTTTGTACAGATATGACGTGACACTTCACAAATGAGGTAAAAGCAACATCCTGCAAAATCTGCATATAAATCATTATTTAAGGGTTACTTCAGCGATTAGCATTAAGCTTTGTATCAGTAGAAACCCGGGAGTATATTTGAATTATTTCACTTTCTCCCTTCATATGACCCTGAGACGAGAGAATTATGTATTTTATATCTGGAAAAAAATCCTCTGATGACGCAAATATCGTCATTTTGCGTCATCTGAGGAGTTTTTGTCCAGAGGCTGAAGACTACAGCCAGCAGGAGGCGCTATTTCCACATGTTTTTAACATCACACTCACAGCGCTCGGCTCGGGGAGCTGCGGAGATTCATGTAAATGCAGCGGTGGAGAGCAAAGTCAGTGTTTCAACTGTTCAAATTAATTTCTATGAAAGTTAAGCTTCCAAAGACATGAACTGATCACGTGCTGTGAATGCAGCCGCAGCCGCGAATCCCGTGATTACCTCAGCTCATGTGATGAATGCAATCTGACTCCTGCTGCGTTTGTGCCGTGAACTCAATCGGCTCACTCGCATTATATCGAACAGACACGTTCAGTTTTTAATTGTAGTGTCTCTAACTGAACTGATTTTATGAAAATGAACGCGGTGGGCAAGTGATCCAGTAATGATTTTATGAATATTTATATATATATTTGAGCAACTAACCCCACTCCTACCTAAAAATTAATACTGTTAAGTTAGCACTTTTAAATATCCGTTCACTTAAGAACAAATCATTTCTAGTCAATGACTTAATAACCACAAACAACCTAGATTTTTGCTTCTAAATGAAACTTGGCTTGAAGAAAACTGCAGTGCAACAGTCCTCAATGAAACAGCTCCTCCTAACTTTACTTTTATGAGTATGTCCAGAGCGTTTAGAAGAGGTGGGGTATTGCTGCTCTTTTAAAGATGTCTATCAATGTAAGCAAGTGTCATTTGGTGACTATCTGTCTTTTGAATATCTGGGTATTGTGTTAAAAGGTGCTCCACGCATCCTGCTTATCATTGTTTACAGGCCTCCAAAATACTCTCCATCCTTTACTGAGGACTTTACAGAGCTGTTATCAATAATCTCCTCAGAGTTTGATTGTTTTGCCATTGCTGGGGATTTTAACGTTCACATAGACAATGCTGAATCCAGTACAACAAAAGAGCTCATGACTGTTCTTAACACTTTTGATTTGACACAGCATGTACATGGTCCCACACACAATCGTGGACACACTCTAGACTTACTTATCAGCAAGGGTCTAAACATTTCATCAATTGTTGTTAAAGATGTAGCATTGTCTGATCATTTCTGTATTTTCTTTGATATTTCAATCTCTCCTGCCATTGAAGCTAGATCTGTCGCTGTCAAAAGAGAAGCTTAAATGAGAACACTAGTGAGCTATTTATGAAGGCTATATCTCTAACACCAAGCATATCTGCAGACTCTGTTGATTCTCTCCTTGACTCCTTTAACTCAAAAGTTAAGAGTGTAATTGATAATATTGCTCCTGAGAAAGTCAAGAAAAGAGTGGAAGACAGAAAGCACCTTGGAGAAACTCAACAGCAGTGCAAATAATGAAAAGACAATGCAGGAAATCTGAACGCATGTGGCGGAAGACAAAACTTATAATCCATTATAACATCTATAAAGACAGCCTTCATGATTTCAATGTGGAACTAGGCAAGGCTAGACAGACCTTCTTCTCAAATATTATAAACAGAAACATAAACAACACGCACTCTTTTGCTACTGTAGAGAGACTGACAAACCCCGAGTCACATTCCCAGTGAAATGCTCTCTGACAGAAAATGCAGTGAGTTTGCTTCCTTCTTCTCAGAGAAAATAAATAATATCAGGAAGGCGATCAGCACATCCGTGAGTTGCTTTGGTCAGTCAGATCAGACCACAACCTCGGAAAGTTACTATGTCTGATTTTGAAGCAATTGATTATAAAATTTTAGAAGAAACGGTGCAGCACCTTAAAACATCAACCTGCCTCCTTGACACACTCCCCACTTCTTTTTTCAAAAGTGTGTTTAACTGTTTAGAAGCAGATCTGCTAGAAGTGGTAAACTCATCACTTCTCAATGGGAATTTTCCAAACTCCTTAAAACCGCAGTAGTTAAGCCTCTTCTGAAAAGAGAAATCTGGATAACTCCATATTGAACAACTACCGACCAATCTCAAATCTCCTTCATAGGCAAGATCATTGAAAAAGTTGTCTTCAGTCAGCTGAACAAATTCTTAAGCTCAAACGGATACTTTGACAATTTTCAATCTGGTTTCCGACCACATCACAGCACAGAAACAGCGCTCATAAAGATCATAAATGATATTCTCAATACAGATACAGGCAAAACATCAATTCTGGTGCTACTCGACCTCAGTGCCGCATTTGACACTGTTGACCATAACATACTTCTTGACAGGCTGGAAAACTGGGTCGGACTTTCTGGGATGGTCCTTAAATGGTTCAGGTCGTACTTAGAAGGAAGAGGTTATTATGTGAGTATAGGTGACCATAAGTCTGACTGGACATCCATGACTGGAGTCCCACAAGGGTCAATTCTAGCACCACTCCTATTCAACCTGTACATGCTGCCACTGAGCCAAATAATGAGAGAGAACCAAATGGCTTACCACAGCTATGCTGACGACACCCAGATCTACTTAGCACTATCACCTAATGACTATAGCCCCATTGACTCCTGTGCAAATGCATTGATGAAATTAACAGTTGGATGAGCCAAAACTATCTCCAGTTAAACAAAAACAAAACTGAAATCATTACATTTGGAAACGAAGATGAAATTCTCAAGGTGAACGCATATCTTGAGACAAAGGTCTAATAACAAAAAATCAAGTCAGGAATCTTGGTGTGATTTTGGAGTCAGACCTGAGTTTCAATAGTCATGTCAAAGCAATAACTAAATCAGCTTACTATCATCTGAAAAATATTGCAAGAATTAGATGCTTTGTTTCCAGGCAAGACTTAGAGAAACTCGTTCACGCTTTCATCACCAGCAGGGTGGACTATTGTAATGGTCTTCTAACCGGCCTTCCCAAAAGACCATTAGACAGCTGCAGCTCATACAGAACGCTGCGGCCAGGATTCTGAGCAGAACAAGAAAATATGACCATATCACGCCAGTCCTCAGGTCGTTACACTGGCTTCCAGTTACATTTAGGATCAATTTTAAAGTATTATTACTTGTTTACAAATCACTCAATGACCTAGGACCTCAATACATTGCAGATATGCTGATTAAATACAAACCCAACAGATCACTCAGATCATCAGGATCAAGTCAGCTAGAAATACCAAGAGTTCACTCAAAGAAAGGAGAGTCGGCGTTCAGCTATTGTGCCAGCCGTAGCTGGAACCAGCTTCCAGAAGAGATCAGATGTGCTCCAACAGTAGCCACATTCAAATCTAGACTCAAAACACATCTGTTCAGCTGTGCCTTTACTGAATGAGCACTGTGCCACTGTACGTCCGACTGATTGCACCTATTCTAATCTATGCATCATCTTAATTTTTATTTTTATTTTATTTTTATCTATATATACACTGTAATAATTTTATTCTTTTTAAATATCTTTACAACTATATATTTCTATTGTCTTCTTATTTTAAAAATTCTCTTTACAACTGTTTTTAATTATCCTGTTTTATTTTTAAGTCTTACACGTGGTATTCTTAATTCTTATCACTATTTTAATTTCATTTTCATGTAAAGCACTTTGAATTGCCATTGTGTATGAAATGTGCTATATAAATAAACTTGCCTTGCCTTGCCTTGCCTTGCCTTACCCTAAACCTACCCACTTCTCAACAATAAAACACATAACAGACAAATAAAAGTACAGTCACAGGTATTTATTGCAAAACCTGACCAAAACAGTGTAAACGTATTAACTCATGTTGCATTCCAAGTCTTCTGAAGTCATACGATATCTTCATGTGAAGAACAGAGTTGATCTTAATGTTTTAATCGCTGACATGATGATCCAATCCGCAGCTCCGTGTGAACACCCTCCACTCGTTCATATTTCATTCAAATAATACTCTTAACTCTTGCGCGTGACGCAGTCGGTCACGAGACACACAAGAGCCAATGGCATTTTACAATCAAAGCTGACTTAATGACCTAATTGGTCACAAGACATACGACAGCCAATGCTGTCAAAGCTGACGTACCGGCGGCAATTTTCAAATATGATCTTCGGCGGGCGGACTCAACGCTGAACGCTTTTAGGGATTTTCTTCACAAAAATCTATCTCTTGGCCTCGAAACACTTGGAATATTTGTACTTTTTAAATAAATTGTGCCTGCAGTCGTATCTGCCTGTTCTATCCTGTTTTTTTATAATACACAAATGGTTAGGTTTAGGGAAGGGGTTGAGAAAAACTGATACCACTTAGCGCCTCTAGTGGACGTTTCACTTGAAAAGTGCAGGGAAACGTACCTGGAGGTACATATTTCAGGGTTTGCAAAAATGTAGGCAGAGGCAGAGTCATGTATTTCCAATGAGCCTGGGTTGCAAATTCAAAAATAATTCCACATTTCTACTCCCAGTACCCCTTTAAGATGATAGCATACATAATGTTCTATATGTTCTATATAATATGAATATATGGGTAGTATGACTGATTTTGAAATTCAAACATCCACCATGTTGTTACTGTCCCCAGACCTGCCAGCATTACTTCGCTGCCCTTCATAAATCCTCTCCTGTGGACTCATGGGATAGTAAAATATCCATCAAATGCACACTTCAGAATTTCAGCGGAAGTAGTTAGTCATTCGAGGATCTTTTTCGAATACTATGCATTTGGGTATACTACTTTTTTGGCGTACTGTTTTTCCCATTCTATATAGTAGGGAGTTAGGCTATTCAATTCAGACGCAGCACCAGTGTGTGTCCGCACGGCCTTGTGCATGGATAATGTAGCCCGTTGTGAGAGAGATTTGAGAGCTTGAGAACGGTCCACTACATAGTGCGCATGCGCTGTATGCATGTATCCATGCTCACGGACAAAAGTGTATACTTTGAAATTCTTGCAAATTCTTGTACCTGACCAGCCTTTATAGGTTTTTCAAAGTGTAAAGTTAAAAGGGTAAAGTAAAAACATGGTTTGGAGGGTTTTGTCCCAACTAGGACAACAGCTTAAATGGGTGGTTGATTCTAATTTCTCTTTTTTAACTTTAGTTAGTGTGTAATGTTGCTGTTTGAGCATAAACAACATCTGAAAAGTTATGACGCTCAAAGATCAAAGCGAAGAAAACCCTTTTAAGGACTACAACGGCTGGTAGGGACTACAACAAGCTTATTCACCAGTTAGTGTCAGAACAAACCCTAAAATTTACATAAACCCCGCCCCGGGAACATGCAACATGTGGAGGGAGGGAGGGAGAGAGGAGTCACATTTAGGAATCTGCTCAAGATGTTGCATCCGTCTTTTCACATTTATTGCAATACAGTACGTACCACAAGTGTCATAAAAGCAAGATAACAATTAAACTACACTATATGTTCTATCTTCATGTAGCATATATTCTGTAGCATATATTCCTGGCTCTGTGACAACAGTTCCCACATGAGCGATTTATAGATTATCATGACAGAATATGCTAATCAATGACTTGAAGATAGTTAACTCCAATTTAGCTACATAAATTCATCAACTAACCGTTCAGAAACGTCCTGTTGCTTTCACTTCCATCATTGCTGTCTGACTCCAGTTTGAATATAAAAGGCTGAACAGTTACTGACCTTTTCAGTGCGTGTCTGCGTGAGGTAATCAAGCTGCTAACTTGAGCTCTTGAAGCTCTGCCCTCTTCTTGAAAGCAGCTTATTTGCATTTAAAGGGACACACAAAAACAGTTTTTGCTCACCCCCAAAAAGTAAGAATTTTAACATGCTAGAAAAAATTATCTGTGGGATTTTTTGAGCTAAAACTTAAACATACACACTCAGGGGACATACGAAACTTATTTAACATCTTGTAAAAGGGCCATTATAGGACCCCTTTAATAAAAATACAAAATAATGACTTATGCAGAAAGTGTTCAGTTTTGAGGAATGGGAATAGAAAATATTACTAGTGCAGTATAAAATAACAAAAGTCATTGTAAAGAATATAAAAATCTATAAAAATCAACAGCTTGTTAAATGTTACATTTTCTTGCTCCGGCACACGAATGCTTTTTTTAACCAAGGCTAAAGCTTTTCAAACTTTTGTAAAGTTGGATTTACAGAAACACATTACCTTGGTTATGTCAATTAAGTCCATTCACAGCAAAACTATACATTTATGAGTTACTGCCAGGCAGACTTAGCCTTGACTTTAATATTAAATAACGACAGGAAAGATAAAACAGCTTGTGTAAAATTCTTTGAATTACTCCGGATTTGGATACATTCATGAAGTATGACTCCATTACCACAAATGCATAATGAGATTTTTATAACAATGTGGAAAGTATTATCTGTCCATATGCAAGCAGCCACGAGTACTCAAACCTCAATTATACACCTCCTCAATGCACCCTCCTGTTTTCTATCTATTGCTCCCACCTTCTTTTTTATGTGCATATTTTTGAAGGGTTCTCATGAGGATTGCTGAGAGTAGATGTGCAAAGAAGCTGGTGTTAATTATTGAGGGACTAATCAAGCACATACACACAGACACAGAGACGAAGAGTCAGCAGGAAATGAGGCATGGTGTGTTTCAGGGTCAAACTTCTACTTTGAGAATAAAACACTTCCATTGTATTGCTGTTACTAAGCTGAACAAAACAACTAGACTGGAGCGTGTAAAGGCACTATCAAAAACAATCAGCTAATTATACAAATCCTAAATCAGTAAACCGCAACATGGCAAGTTTTGACATGATTCTTGTCCGGTAGTTTTGTCAAAATGTAAATATTCACCTGTGTAATCTAAAAGGTCAACAAGAAACATGCAAGGAGTAGTATTGTATTTCCTCCTTTTAAGTCTGCGGTACTTGTGGGTTTCTTTCATTTCTTATTTCCATTTTTTCATAGGGTTTAATAATAAAACAGCCTCTTCCTCACACCAGAAGTGCTGCTGCTTGGTAGACATGATTGTAACTTCATACTTCTGTTTTGTTTGTTTATTTTGTGACATTTTCCGGTTGCACAGTCAGACAAGTGCAAATTGAATAAGCCAGCAGAACACAAGTAAATGTGTTCATATGCAGAGCCATATGTGACCTTTACCCGATTAATTTGCATGGTTCGCTAGTGAAGGGCTTGAGACTGTGTGTTGTTGTGGTGCCATTTCATCACATAGCGGTTGTACATCATTGAGGTCAGCACAGGCTTTAAACTGAAGCCCGAATCCGGCCCGTACCCGAGATCCTTTAACCTGACCCAACTATTACATTTACATGTTAAGCCCGAACCCGAGGTCCGTTTCTCACATCAAATACCATTTTTGCAATATGTTGTATTTAAATATTGCCTGCAACGGTACACAAATACATGTACAAATACAGGCACAGCGGCCCCATCAGCACAGCAGTAAGAGAAAAAGCACGGACTTACCAATTACGTAACTTTGCTGGGGTCGAACAGGTGTAACAGTCACAAATTTCTTAAACTCAAAAAGTTCACGCAGTGTTGCTAAACTATTTACACAAATATAACCTTCTCAGTAGCCTACGCAACGTGATCTCATGACAATACGTGAGTATTTTTACGTAAAGTGTGATTCTACACGTACATTTACTTACGTTTTCATACACACAATAAAACGTACAATACTGACTTATTAACAGCATTTAAATGTACAATATTGACGTATTGACAGCACTAAAATGTAAATTATCTACGTATCCAAGTGTGTAAGTTACCAGCCACCGGCTCCCATGCATTAATATCAAAATCGTGGCATTAATATTGTTTATTTTATATCCAATAGTCACATCAATACATGTTTTCAGTCACATTTATTAAATGCATTTTACTAAGTTAATCTACCTAACGTTAATATAAAATAACAGAAATAAAAAATACCATTTTGCTCTGTTCGTGACTTCTGCTACAAACTCATTTCGGATGACTAGATAATGTTAAAAGAAGACTGCATTTTAAAACCTTAAGATGAATAACATTCTTGCCAACCATTTTGTAGTATTTAGCTTGTTGTTTGCCGTGAGACATAAAAAGGCGTTTTCTCCTATTCAGCAACTGGCGATCACAAGATACACCAAAACACAACATCAATTCACAAAACACAACACTTTATTCGTTCGCTGTAATCCAAATCGTTAGAATCCATATGTTTGCGAGAAACAAATCCAAATTGAGCCCTTTATCCTGTGATCTGACCCCCATGGGTCAGAGCCTGACCATCGGTTATGGCTCCAGGAGAGGCCCCGGTTTCCCTACACTGGGCAGGGTCTCACTCTGATTCCTGGGTCTCTTCTGTTTTGGTCAATTGGATTAGTAGACGGGGGAGACACATACCCCGTTTACACCTGGTGTTTTAATCCATCTCACATTGTAACATGACAAAATGACAGCTTAAATCGGTAACACTTTACAATACGGGTGCACTAATATGCATTAATTCATGCTTAACTAATGCACAGATAATCATGAGTTAATGTTTTACTAATGGTGAACTAACCCATTTATTAATGATTACTGCATCAGAAACTAATGAAGAGTCTGTATGATTAATAGATTAAGTAATAATTACATTGTTATTAGTTAAATGTGTCTTTATGTATTAATTCATTAATAACATATTAACTAATAATGTAAATTAACGTGTTAATTACCACAACGGGTCAAAGCCATGCATTTTAACTTCCAGTTGTCAGCTTTAATTAATCATTAGCTAACGATTTACAAATGTATCATTATGTTATGACTTTACTTGTTGGGGCACATGACTATTAACTAAATGATTGAGTAATATGTAATTGTGGTTATGGGTTTTGAATTAATTGTAAATTAGTTACGCATTATGTCAGTAGGCGGTCTTTTTCGGCCGTTCGAATGTTTTCGATCAAATGCGTGATTACTCTACAAAAGCAATCCGGTTTAATGTGTATTTGGTCGAAAAAGCACAATCTCAAAACTTTTTAGACCCCATTTAGACCTATACAGTATTAAGCAATTGTCAACTTGTGATCTGATCGACCAAAACGCTTCTTACCAGTTGTAAACAAGGCCACAGAGGACAAGGTTGACCTCTCATCTGGGACAAATTTGCCTAGGGAGATCCTATCAGGATCTAATGCTCTGGACAACACAGCCCCCAGGGTCGTTGAGGCACTCCGATCCCTCCACCACGTTAAGGCGTTGATCAAAGGAGGATCTAAAACAGATCTTTCTGATTTTCTGATTGATTAACATGTGGAACTATGTTTTGGGTTAATTTGATACATTCTACATGTAAAGCCTAAAATCTAAACTGGAAGATTGCATTATGTAGGGGTTGCACAACTACTGATTTCTACTACTTGGTTGCTTGTCAAAACACCACCCGAGTTACTCAAGTACTCATGGTTTTGACATTTAAAAAAAAGATATATAAAATCATAATAGTCCATGTCAACAAGTGTTTATTCAGGGGTGCCAACCCTCAAGCATTCACTCACACAATTCACACTGTTCTCACACCACACATCCATTTTCTCATGCGGTGAAAAAAACACTGCGGAGCAAAGAGGACACTGGCAGACAAGACAGAGCAGGTTACGTTTCATATGAAACAGCCTCTGGCTCTCAGCTTTAAAATTCAACCAATTTTATTACAAAATTCAAACAGAAAATACCATTTAGGTGGTGCTCTTTAATGTGAACTGATCATATCTTCATCTTTACTACTAGTTATAGCACAAAATAAATATGAATGAGGGTATGATGAAAGAAAAGTCACGTAATTGCTTTCAACTGCAGAAAGACATCAATAGCTAGGTTTCCATCAAAGGTTGCAAATTTAACTGATTCATAATGCTCTGAAGCTTCAGGAAGCACTGTTTTGAAATCAGGCATCTCTATATAAGTTGTTATTTAAGGGGGGGGGTTCCACACAAAAACTATTCTTGTCACTTCATAGAATTATTGTAGAACCACTGTAGTGAGATAGATTTTGTAACGACGTCTTAAGTGCCTTTTAAGGGTCTTGAGAGAGGAAATGACATTGATGCCAATGGAGGCCTTTCTGAGCCATCAGATTTCAACAAAAATATCTTCATTTGTGTTCTGAAGATGAACGGAGGTCTTGCGGGTGTCGAACGACATGAGGGTGAGGAATCAATGACAGAATTTTCATTTTTGGGTGAACTAATCCTTTAAAAACTAGTTGTGATGAGGGTGATTGCTGACAGGTGCAGGTGACGGTGGAATGTGTGCAGGTGGTGAGCAGAGAGGATCATGGGAAGTGTAGTGCAGATGCAATGAGTGAGCTAGTGACCCCAACAGACACATTAAAATAGTGTTACCAAAAATGAACATGTAGGTAGTGAATGACGTCCCGGTCACTAAAGACATGAGGTATGCGTTTAAGGGTTAAGAAATTATTCTTATTAAGGATAAAAAGCAGACATCAAGCACAAGTAATTATTTTGAACTTTTATATCTAAGAGACATAACACTTTAGTTTTATATGGATGTTTATTGAAATATTTTGCATATGTTACATTGAAATCGAAAATTTGCTGTATTTGCTGCATATGGCATTTGTAATTCTTATTTTGAAGTAACATTAACAATTCTTCTTTTTCTTTACAGGTTTCACTTGACACCTTTTTCAATGCGTGGCTTATTTTATTGTAATGTTATGAGTTAAAGTGTTCTACTTGTTACCTGCGAAAGATGAAGCAATTAAAGAAAGATGCAGAACACTGCAAATCCTAATGTGATGTTTCTCATTAATTACAATCTCATTCTCTCCTGTTTGAGACCGGTAAAACACTGCTTACATACTATTTACTGAATGTCTAATTAAATAATAAATTGGTTCATAAGTAGTGTCCCTTTCTGTTTGGCTCTTAATCTCTCGAGTTATGCAGTGTATGTTTCCTGCCAGATGAGTGATGATTTTTCCTGGTCATCTAAGTCTGAGTGTATGTAGAGCTCTGAGTCTTGTTAGCCAGTAAAGATGTTAACTCTGAGCCTGTTTACACTTGCTAATGAGCAGCGTGTGTGGAGGGGAAGAGAGAGTAAAGGCCATGACAGCCGCAAACTGATGTTTCTCAAGCTGCGCCTCAATCACTCAGTCTTCCTCTGCCACTAACATCCTCTTTGCATAGACGCTCAATCAACAAATCTATCTAAGAACCAACCCACCAATCAATGAAGCCCCGTTTTACTTTTGTAACCTGATGCTCAATCAACAGATTTATCTAAGAACCAACCCACCAATCAATGAAGTCCCACTTTGCTTTTGTAACCTGCTCATGCTTTGGCAATAACATTATTGTCAATTCCAACATAACCTTTTCAACACCTAATGTATGGTCTCTGTTCTTTCCATCTCTCATGTCATTCAGATGCTATTTATACAACTGATATATAAGTTACATCCATTTATCCATCCATATATTCCTTATATTGCTTATCCAGCTTAATGTTTGAGCCTATAGGCCTTAGTCAGGCTGGACTCCAAATCGAAATTTAAGTGGATTAAAACAAGGCTGTGAGGAATGCTCCATGTTCCTTTATCACATCATTTTCAAAACTGCCTGCTTGTCTACTGAAGTTTTTGGAAAGGTGTTTTGTCAACTGAACAATTTGCATGTTGTTAAACAACAGTACAATCCATTGAAGAGACTGTGCTTCCTACACAGCCTGGTTTTCATTCTTGTCTAAAATTAAATATTGCACTACACTGGCTGAGGTCCATTCCAGCATCTAGAGCCAAAAGCAAGGAAACACCATTGACAGTCCATCACATTACATTTATGCATTTGGTAGACATGTTTATCCAAAGCAACTTACATTGCATTCTATCAGTACATGAATTCCCTGGGAATCAAACTCTTGACCTTGGCGTTGTAACACCATGCTCAACTGGTTGAGCTAGAAATGCCTGCGCAATATCTCTAATCAGGTATTATTGATTTAAAAGGCATTCTCAAATCAATTCTGCACATGCTGTACATGGTGCACATGCTAAATTTGTGTCTCTTAAGCACAAAGTTCATTTGACAGGTTTCGTTCGATTAAAACAAACTCTGGTGTGATTGCTCTGTTAGAGCGGTTCATTTGAATAATTGTGAACGCTGCCATCCGAACCTTGGTGTTCACCAAACAAGCGGACAGAGACCGCTGAAAAGATGGGTCTTGGTCTGCTTCCAAACAATCCCTGAAAATACTGAAATATGAATGCAACACAGACCAAAGACATCTAAATGAACCAAAAACAGGGCATGAAAGGACAAGATATGACCCTACCCTTTTTTTCAAGTGTGCTATATAGTTATTTTAAATTAAAAATAAGAAAGTATACTTTCAGTCTACTTATGTACTTCTCAGAAATATACTTATAATTGCATTGCACATACTTGACTGAAAGGTCTAAGTGTATTTGGACTACATGTACTCGATAACTATTATTAAGTATTCTAAGTATACTTGGCTTTTTAGTTGTGCTTAATCTTTTGATTAATACTAAATATAAATTGTTTCATATAGTTTTACATACTGTCTTATAAACTTAGGCATTGAAGAAAACAGATATGTTCCTAATTCTGAGTATATTCATTTTTGTGTAGGCTAGTCCACTGGTAGTGTATAGGAATTTACTTTAAATCTACTTTACTCTTCCCCTGCCATTGATTGAATCTTCCGGCTGTGAAGCTTTGGGGGTTGTTGGACTCGATCTACTCCATCTGTGTTTGATCATCGTTCTGAATCTGATCCGGATGTAGTCTTTGACAAAATGCCATTTTCTCAGCTTTTTGTTTAAAATGTTTATATTTAACTTTTCAACATTAAAGTGTTGATAAAAAATTATGCATGAAGCTAAAATAAAGTTTTTAAAATGGGAAGAGTTAAAATACAATAAAGGGTCTATTTCAAATATAAAAAAATTAATACTTAAATATGAACATAGTAGAATACTTAATGTGCAAAAATAATATATAGCCTAAATAGTATAAGAATGATGTTACAGTATGTTCACTTTAAAACAAATATACTAAACTAGTAGTTTACTGAGAGTACTTCAAAGTGCACTTTCATTAACAAATGTGCTACAAGTATTAAAATAGTAAACTACTAGTATACTTATAAGTTCACTTGTAGTACAGATCCAGTACAAATGAGAAATGTAGATGTGAACTTGTTCACTCAAAGTTTACTACTGTTACACATAGTACACTAAAATGTGTACTTTTATATACTACAAAGTGGGCCAATTTAGTCCCAACCAGCACTGAAATACTACACTTACAAATTTACTACTAGTACATTGATATTAGTACAAATATACTTAAAAATATACTTGGGGTGTTTCTCAAACAGAAGGCTGCATCCTACCGAGACTGCATCCTTCTCAGTCCTTCTGAAGCTTGTAAGCTAGTGTCCTCCTCAGAAATTAAACACTAGAATGAGACGGTAAGTGCGCATTCCTAAATCACACGTTCCCACCCCCACAGTCACAGCATGAAAATACTATTAAAACTTAGTTTGGTAAAAAAAAAAAAAAAAACTTTGTATAACAAATCTTTATATCTACTGGCTTTCAATTAATGCAATAAAGTGAATGACAGCCGTATGCAGTCTCCCAGTAGCTTACATTATTGTCATAGCTTACATTGTTGTTTAGTGTTAGTGATTAATTTACAGCAAAACAACAGATAACATCATTTTCGTTTCGTCTGAAAACATTATTTTTGTCTTACATTTCATTATAAACTCAGACAAGCTCAGTACAGACTTGTTTTCCATCAGTTTATTTTTGTGAATTTAAATGTGTGCAAATGATTGTGGATGATTTAAGGCCACAAAGGATACATCAGATGCATCCTACAAAACAGGCCGAATGAAGGACGTGAAACGAAGGCTCCCTTCCATGGACCCTTCAAATTGAGATGGCCTTCAGTGACTTTTGATGAGATATGCAGCCTTCCGTTTGAGAAACACCCTTGAACTTTACTTAAGTGTGCTTCATAAAATGAACTTGAAGTATACCTCTTATTTGTAAGGGTAGTTCTGGATACCAGATATATGTGTGCTTGTTATATTTAGCCCCGCATCATTTTGGATATTCGGCAAGTTCAATTGCAAAACATACATCATAAAAAATGACATCCTGTGTAAAAAATGACAGTGTCATTAAGTGAACAAGGAGTAAATGTATCATTTTCTTTTCGGTCCAGACTAAAAGAACCAAGAGAACCGAACATCAAGTATGAACACACCCTTAGTGTAATACTCTCAGTGCAGGGCATTCAAAAGATGTGTAATGCATGACACACATGGACCAACACAAACACATGTACTTATACTTGCCGAACCCTACTCTCGTCCTCTCTCTCTCTCTCTCTCTCTCTCTCTCTCTCTCTTAGTGTGCAGTAATTAGGTGGTCAGACTGTGTTTACAGACGCAAAAGCACTCTAATTTATTCCAACAGTTAGTGGTAATTCCCCACTTAAATTTATAGCTCCGCTCCACCACGAGGAGAGAGTCAGGAGAGGAATGAAAAATGGAGAGGCAGATGGAGAGAGATGGAGACGAGGGAAGCAGACAGTACAATGTTATTGACCAAGAGTTGTAAAAACACCCACAGCTTGCACACTCCCAAGGTTCTGTATTTTTTTTCCCTCACTTGGACGTCAGCTATTGATCTCCTGCGCTCTATCTCACGCTGCAAATTGGTGGAAATATGGCCTTCTCAATCAAAATAAGGCTGCTGAAAAATGACCTTTTGTATGAGACCAACCTAAAGTTCTGCCATAAGTGTAAAGGATTACACATGAGGACCTTTTTTATTGATTGATTTTTATTAGTACTGGCTAAGGAAAGCATCACTATTACTGGAACCAAACATAGACCCAGAATTGCTTCACATTTTTTGCACTGATTTTAAAAATTCAAATGTTAAACAGACCAGTTGCTTTATAATTTATATATATATATATATATATATATATATATATATATATATATATATATATATATATATGCACACTCACCTAAAGGATTATTAGGAACACCTGTTCAATTTCTCATTAATGCAATTATCTAATCAACCAATCACATGGCAGTTGCTTCAATGCATTTAGGGGTGTGGTCCTGGTCAAGACAATCTCCTGAACTCCAAACTGAATGTCAGAATGGGAAAGAAATGTTATTTAAGCATTTGAGCGTGGCATGGTTGTTGGTGCCAGACGGGCCGGTCTGAGTATTTCACAATCTGCTCAATTACTGGGATTTTCACGCACAACCATTTCTAGGGTTTACAAAGAATGGTGTGAAAAGGGAAAAACATCCAGTATGCTGTTTCTTCATGTAATCACAGACAGACTCGATGATGGTAAGATCAGATAATACCAGCTGCTATCAGACTTTAAAAAATAATAATAATCTCACTGGATTATTACAATTAATTGCAAAATGAATGTTTGAAAATGTATGATATTTCCTACTGACACACTACAGTAAAAGATATAAATAAATGGCTTAAAAACATTTTTCGTGTGAAAATACCAACTTGCCTAAGACTTTTGCACAGTACTGTATATTTAATATACACCGGTCAGACATAACATTATGACCAAATATCCTAATATTGTGTTGATCCCCTTTAGTTGCCAAAACAGCCCTGACCCGTCAAGGCATAGACTCCACTAGACCCCTAAAGGTGTGCTGTGGTATTTGGCACCAACATGTTAGCAGCAGATCCTTTAAGTCCTGTAAGTTGCGAGGTGGGGCCTCCATGGATCAGATTTGTAAAAAACCTGGTAAAATGGACTGCATTTATATAGCGCTTTTAACAGACCCATGGCCATCCAAAGCACTTAACATGTTGCCTCACATTCACCCATTCACTCTCTCATTCATAGATGTCAGCCATGCAAGGCGCCATCCAGCTCGTCGGGAGCAGCTGGGGTTAGGTGTCTTGTTAATGGACACCTCGACACTTGGTCAGGAAGAACCAGGGATCGAACCACCAACCTTCCGGTTTGTAGACAATCTACATGAACCACTGAGCCACTGCGCCCTTGTTTGTCGCCACTTGCCGCCCTTTGTTTGTCCAGCAAATCCCACAGATGCTCAATTGGATTGAGATCTGGAGAATTTGGAGGCCAAGTCAACATCTCAAACTCGTTGTGGCAGGGTGAATTATCCTGTTGAAAGAGGCCACAGCCACCAGGAAATACTGTTTCCATGAAAGGCTGTACATGGTCTCCAACAATGCTTAGCTAGGTGGTATATGTCACATGGATGGCCCAAGACCCCATGGGCACCCTGACAGGTCTGCGGCTATGCAGCCCCATATGCAACAAACTGTAATGCACTGTGTATTCTGACACCTTTCTATCAGAACCAGCATTAATATCAGAACCAGCATTCAATTCTTGAGCAATTTGAGCTACAGTAGCTCGTCTGCTTGATCGGACTACCCGGGCCAGCCTTTGCTCCCAACATGCATTAATGAGCCTTGGCCGTCCACTCTGGATGGAAATGGCAAGATGCGCATAAATTCAAAAAATGTGCATAAAAAACAACATATGTGCTAAATTGAGTCGGATAAATGTTTTATCTAATAAGAAAACATGCAGATAAACTATGATGGAAACACATGTACCGAATAAATTCCTTGATGCACATCAAAAAGTCATGTGACTTTGCTCGATGGGAGGGCATAACTGGATTAACCAGCGGACCAATCTTATTGCAAAGCATCTGAAATGCTTCGGTCATTCTGAAACACCTGAACAAAGTCTGTCATCAAAGAGGTTCGAATAATAACCTTTCAGAACTGTCTTACAGGACTGCGATCCAAACGCAAGATAAAATGATGATTGTGTTTATTGCGTTTTTTCTGCAAGCTCTGAGGTGCAAGTAATTTATTATATTCGAAAATTATTATATGCAGTGGCTTTTCCTACTGCAGCATCTTTCATTTTTCTTAGTGATATTTAGCACCAGTTTATCATGAAGTGATGATTTTCTTCTCTTCGGCTCACTCATGGAAAAACGTTGCCTATTCTGCTTGTGGTGGTGGTGTAATGGTGTGGAGGATATAATATTGGTCCACTTTAGGTCCCTTAGTACCAATTGAGCATCGCTTAAACTCCACAGCCTACCTGAGTATTGTTGATGACCATGTCTATCCCTTTATGACCACAGTGTACACATCGGATGGCTATTATCCGGCAGGATAACGCGCCATGTCACAAGGCTCAAATCGTCTCAAACTGGTTTCTTGAACATGACAATGAGTTCACTATCCTCAAATGGCCTCCCCAGGCACCAGTCACTCAATCCAGTAGAGCACCTTTGGGATATGGTGGAACTGGAGATTCACATCATGGATGCACAGCCGACAAATCTGCAGCAAATATGTAATGCCACCATGTCACTATGGACCAAAATCTCTAAGGAATGTTTCTGGCACCTTGTTTAATCTATTCCATGAAGATTTAAGGCAGTTCTGAAGGCAACCCGGTTCTAGCAAGGTGTATCTAATAAAGTGGCCAGTGAGCTACAGTAACTGCTTGGTAATAGGACACTAGAATTCACAAAATCTGCTCTTGTGTGCTCCCATTATTTTTCTCTTTATTTGTCCTTTTTTCAATTCATCAGAAATTTGTTCAGTAATATGTTGCTTCGGTCTTCTCTAATCTGCCATTTAGACTACTCATAAAGCTGTGCTCAACTGTGCATCAATATTAATGGACAACCTTCCAACACATCAGGAACGATTGGCCTTAGGCTGACATTCTCAAAACATGTCATGTCTGACCTCAAAATCATACCTAGACAGGATCAATATTAGCATGCAATTGAACATAACTGCTGTATATTGAAAAAAAAAGATCAGTCACATATGCACTCAGAAAACAAAGCAAAACAAAGAACTCACTTCTCATGTTTGTTTGATGTAGACGTTAGAAAAACAGATGCAGCCCTGGGCAGCACACAGGCCTGATGAAGACTCAATGGTCTATCGACATGATGTTGTTGATCAATTTGAACCCTAGATAATCCATTATGCTCTTAGCACACATGAGTGTAAGCGGACAACTGTGGTCAGACTGCGGTCTGAAAGCACTGAAAGCATGACAAAAGATTATTACAATGATTTAAAATGTACTTTAAAAGTAAAACATTTAATTTGACTTTAAAGGGATAGTTCACCCATGATTTACTCACCCTCAAGCCATCCTAGATGTATGAAATTTTTTCAGACAAATACAATCAGAGTTATATTAAATATAACCGCCTTCCGTATTCAACGTGCACAACAAAAAGTGCAACTGGTGCGATGATGCCGTTGGACATAATGTAAGCGTTTTGAACTGCAAAAGGTGTTACACTTTCTGCGTAAGTTGAATACAGAAGGCGGTTTGCCGGAAGCTAGATATTTTACTTTATAACGTGGTAAATATGGATAGTTTTCTTACAAAAACCCAGCAGTTCACTTCAGAAGGCCTTTATTAACCCTCCGAGCCATGTGGAGTACTTTTATAATGAATGGATGCACTTTTTTGGGCTGCCATTATAATGCTTGGAAGAGCCAGGACATTTTTTAATATAACTCTGATTGTATTCATCTGAAAGAAGAATGTCATATACAGGTCCTTCTCAAAACATTAGCATATTGTGATAAAAGTTCATTATTTTCCATAATGTAATGATAAAAATTAAAATTTCATATATTGTAGATTTATTGCACACAAACTGAAATATTTCAGGTCTTTTATTGTTTTAATACTGATGATTTTGGCATACAGCTCATGAAAACCCAAAATTCCTATCTCAAAAAATTACCATATCATGAAAAGGTTCTCTAAACGAGCTATTAACCTAATCATCTGAATCAACTAATTAACTCTAAACACCTGAAAAGATTCCTGAGGCTTTTAAAAACTCCCAGCCTGGTTCATTACTCAAAACCGCAATCATGGGTAAGACTGCCGACCTGACTGCTGTCCAGAAGGCCATCATTGACACCCTCAAGCGAGAGGGTAAGACACAGAAAGAAAATTTCTGAACGAATAGGCTGTTCCCAGAGTGCTGTATCAAGGCACCTCAGTGGGAAGTCTGTGGGAAAGAAAAGTGTGGCAAAAACGCTGCACAACGAGAAGAGGTCACTGGACCCTGAGGAAGATTGTGGAGAAGGACCGATTCCAGACCTTGGGGACCTGCGGAAGCAGTGGACTGAGTCTGGAGTAGAAACATTCAGAGCCACCTTGCACAGGCGTGTGCAGGAAATGGGCTACAGGTGCCGCATTCCCCAGGTCAAGCCACTTTTGAACCAGAAACAGCGGCAGAAGCGCCTGACCTGGGCTACAGAGAAGCAGCACTGGACTGTCGCTCAAATTTTGCAAGTCATTCGGAAATCAAGGTGCCAGAGTCTGGAGGAAGACTGGGGAGAAGGAAATGCCAAAATGCCTGAAGTCCAGTGTCAAGTACCCACAGTCAGTGATGGTCTGGGGTGCCATGTCAGCTGCTGGTGTTGGTCCACTGTGTTTTATCAAGGGCAGGGTCAATGCAGCTAGCTATCAGAAGTTTTTGCAGCACTTCATGCTTCCATCTGCTGAAAAGCTTTATGGAGATGAAGATTTCGTTTTTCAGCACGACCTGGCACCTGCTCACAGTGCCAAAACCACTGGTAAATGGTTTACTGACCATGGTATTACTGTGCTCAATTGGCCTGCCAACTCTCCTGACCTGAACCCCATAGAGAATCTGTGGGATATTGTGAAGAGAAAGTTGAGAGACGCAAGACCCAACACTCTGGATGAGCTTAAGGCCGCTATCGAAGCATCCTGGGCCTCCATAACACCTCAGCAGTGCCACAGGCTGATTGCCTCCATGCCACGCCGCATTGAAGCAGTCATTTCTGCAAAAGGATTCCCGACCAAGTATTGAGTGCATAACTGAACATAATTATTTGAAGGTTGACTTTTTTTTATTAAAAAAAACTTTTCTTTTATTGGTCGGATGAAATATGCATATTTTTTGGAGATAGGAATTTTGGGTTTTCATGAGCTGTATTGCCAAAATCATCAGTATTAAAACAATAAAAGACCTGAAATATTTCAGTTGGTGTGCAATTAATCTAAAATATATGAAGTTTAATTTTTATCATTACATTATGGAAAATAATGAACTTTTATCACAATATGCTATTTTTTTAGAAGGACCTGTACACCTTGGATGGCTTGATGGTGAGTAAATCGTGGGATCATTTTCATTTTTGGGTGAACTCTATCCCTTTAATTCGAAGTGCACTTTTTAACTGTTAAAAAAAAGTCATAAAAGTGTGCTACATCAGTGTTTCTGATTCTGATTTCATAAATCTGCAACTAATTGGTTGACAACTTGCAATAACAATGTGTTTTTGCATTAATAGTTTTATATCTTCATATTATATTCAAATTATAATTGGGTGTCATGTCAACCTGTTGTTTGCCTTTTCAGTTTTTACCTGGTACTTTTTTAAAGTCAGCTCAAACATGAGGTTATATCTGTATATCTGTATATCTCTATGTTTACATACACCCAACTTTGTGTTTGAACATTTTCCATAAAACAATAAATAAATGAATCCAGATGCAACCTTACTGCTCTCTCCAAATTAATTCAGTCTAATTCCGTGCTTCATCTGACTGGCTTTCATAGACTTATTAATATAATTTATTAACATCTTACATAAAACCAGCACTAAGCCAATCCTCAGTTACTGTCTTGTGCATTCACTCACATCTCACCAATAAAACTTTAACGTTCTACCATCCTTCAAGCAGACTCATTTTGAACTGGCAGTTTACATTTTTTTAAGTTTGGAATCTGATTCTTAGAGCCAGGTTTTTGACTACCTCTATAAATCCTGAAATAGTTTGCATGGGATTGGGAAGTAGAAAAGCTCACCAAATACTGTAAGAACATGCATACACACATGGCAAGTGCCAAAGATTAGTACTGACTACAAAGGAAAGAGACTCCAGAGAGTTTAATACTGAAAAGACAGCGTGTGAGGAGATCCTTCAGAAGGGTCAACCTTGTCATTAAATTAAAAAACCTACATCAAAATTTTGCTCTTTTGTGTGCCAATCTTTATGATAAAATTCACTGTCAAACAGGGGTGTCCCCCAGGGGTATGTCCTGGACACCCTTCATAACATCTATACATGTACTGGTGGCCATCACAGCTCCATCATAACGTTTTCTTATGACACCGTTATGTCAGGTTTGTTTACAGTCAGTGATGACAACTGAATACTGTGGTCAGGAAAACACTACTATAAACTGCCTGATCAGCAATTTATGAAGGCTCAGAAAGGTATTGCCCGCAGGCCTGCCTTACACAAAGAACATGTATATTTCATATACGAACGGCCAATATATTAAATTATTGAATGTGTATTGAAAAAATACAGAATAATATTTTGTGTTAATATATTACTATATATTATAAGCATTGCTGCAACAATACATAAGTAATGTGTGTCAATATGTTTACTTAAATATTGAAATGTGTGTCATTTATAGTAATACACATAATATATATACACCGATCAGGCATAACATTATGACTGGTGAAATGAATAACACTGATTATCTCTTTATCACAGCACCTGTTAGTGGGTGGGAGATATTAGGCAGCAAGTGAACATTTTGTCCTCAAAGTTGACGTGTTAGAAGCAGGAAAAATTAGTTTGACGAGGGGCAAATTGTGATGGCTAGACGACTTGGTCAGAGCATCTCCAAAACTGCAGCTCCTGTGGGGTGTTTACGGTCTGTAGTGCTCAGTATCTATCAAAATTGATCCAAGGAAGGAACAGTGGTGGACTGGCGACAGGGTCATGATGGGCGGCCAAGGCTCATTGATGCACATGGGGAGTGAAAGCTGGCCCGTGGGGTCTGATCAAACACACAAGCTATAGCTCAAAAACTGCCCAAGAAGTTAATGCTGGTTCTGATAGAAAGGTGTCAGAATATAAAGTGCAATGCAGTTTGTTGCATATGGGGCTGCATAGCTGCAGACCAGTCAGGGTGCCCATGCTGACCCCTGTCCACCGCCGAAAGCGCCAACAGTGGGCACGTGAGCATCAGAATTGGACCACGGAAGAAGCAATGGAAGAAGGTGGCCTGGTCTGATGAATCACATTTCTTTTACATCACGTGGATGGCCGGGTACGTTTTTGTCGCTTACCTGGGGAACGCATCGTACTGGCACTTAAGTGTGGAAAGAAACATCTTGAAAGTGACCTTTTAAAAAAATTATCTGCAAGCAGTTTTTTTATATATATACTAAGATTTGAAGTAGCCTACACTAACACATTCAATACAATTAAGTGCACTTCTTTTTCACAAGGCAACTCTTGTGCATTAAAAATGAAAGTAATTTAAACAAAGTGAAATGGAAAATGCAAAAACAATAATAACCTTGGTTGGTTCATAGACCTGTGAGCACTGCTGCAAGTGGTATGAATGTGTCTGGGTGATGGCTGCATGACGTATGTGAATTTATGAGGACATGGGACGAGTCAGAGAACAACCTTTGTGGAAAGAAACACCAGAAGGATGTGTGAGTCACTTTGTTTGTTTATCTACACTTTGATAGTATACCAAGATAAATATGTGTACAAAATTATTTCAGTTTTTTTTGATGAGGGGTGTTTAAAAATCACTATTAGTATGCTCGTATAGGAATTTATATTAAAAAAATTGAATTGAAAAAAAAAACATATGCATTGGAAATTATTGATATATCAAAGGAGGAAAGGAGAGCCATGCAGATTGTGAAATTACCACACACCCAAAATAAATCTCATATTTTGAACCAATGGACCAATATCTAGGGAGAATAAGAATATCAGAGAGACTTGGGCTCATGAACCAGAAATGTTCTCAAAATCACTCCATCAAAGCAATGCCCTGACAGCCATTGACAACATTATTTTTGAATAAATATTATGTTTACAGGCAGATCTGAGAACCAAATATAGCTATGCCACAAAACTGCTCCTAATGCAGTTGTGACAAGGCCTGGGAAAGCTGGAAGAGATGTGGTACAACCCCTTGGCTAAACTATATACCAGCACAATTTCCAACGATTTCTTCTAATTCACTGCAGAGGAAATGCAGAACAGCTTAACCTCTATAGACAGAGAGGCTTGCCAGGCAAACAGAGAGACAGTCAGTAAACAGGAACAGTAGGAGAGATTAGTTGAGCCCCCCCTCTGCCGGGCGCTATCACACATACACACTGCCCTGAGAGCCTAATTAAGATGAGTGTAGTTTGCGCAACCAACCCGACATAACAGCAGACCCCTACAGTGATTTCTCCTACAGTATGTCTCTATCAGTTTTAGTATTCCCTTTGTCTGTCTCACACTTATGCTATTCTCCTTTCTCTTATATCATACACTATTATTGGTTTTGTTGTATAAAATTGTCCGCTGTAAAATTGCAAACCAATAACAATGAAAATGCTGCAGGACACCAAACAGACTGCAGTTAGCAGGACTATACAGAGCTATCTCATATATCTCTTCGCCAAGTTTCCACAGTATTTTAAGGCAATATTTTCAGGAAAAAGAGACTGCTATGCCACTTTTTACGAGATGTAATATAAGTCTCAGGTATTTCCAGAATGGGTCCAGTTTCTCCTTGCTGTTTACTAATTATTTGAAACGTGGCAAACTGGCAGCTCCAGTAGTAATCAAAAGATGTATCTCAAACTCTGCCACGGAAACTAGCATGTATGAACCGTAATTAAACAATTTAAAGGTGCACTATGCAACTTTTCCGTCTGCTAGAGGGCGCCTATTCAAAACAAAGGCGTAGCTTGATGACGTCAAGTTTGAGCGCAGAATCTTGGGACATGTGGTCTTCACCTCACAGCCGGTAGAAAATAATCGGGATAGACTTGGTCGGCATTACTGGGAACGCCCACAAAAACGTGCCATTAGAATGAATGCACGTAGACCTGTTTAGACACTTTATCTTTACTGTAAAACTTCAGAAAACTTATTAGAGGTCACATGGAAACTTATCGGGACTGCAGCAAGCAAAAATAAATCGTAATCATTACAAAGAGTAAAGATAAAGCGTCTAACAAGGTATACGTGCATTCATTCTAATGGCTTGTTTTCCCCCACGGCATATGGGGAATGTGGGCGTTCCCCCAGCAATGACACGACGCCTACCAAATCTATAGGACTCGGGCAGAAATCATGTTCATGAATGCGGTAATTAACGTTACTGTGGTATAAAGCAGAGCAGGGGCGAGTGCGGTGGGAGCTGAGTAAGGCCGCTGGAGAGATTGTTGCGCAAAGCACACATCTCCCGAGCAGCAGAAACTTTTATTATGACGGGACACAGTCGCCGGCGCAAACTCCGCTTTTCCGGTCATGAGTATGCGGTAACGCAGATCTGTTTATCATATAAGATACATTTAAGAGTGTTTAAAATGATGTTATGTGTGTTCGCTCGGCGGCTGCTATATGACACTTGTTCACACTGCAGTGAGAGTAAAGCCCTCACACGCTATGCTCACACGTCCCGGTTCATTGGTAAAAATTGCGATTTTCTCACAATTTACAAATAGCTGGAAACATTTGGGATACTCAATGAACAAAATATATAACACTGGCCTGGTGGTTTTCGGATATTTTACTGCAAAAATCCTACATAGTGCACCTTTAATAATCAATTAAAAAGGAATTTATACCTGTATGATATTACGCTGGATCCATGTGGTTTGGAAAATGGATGATTGATTCAGCTGCCGAGACACGGGAATTCATTCAGTGCACGACTCTCACAGTGCATTATGGGTATTCTCTACCTGTTTAGTGTGCATTATTTGTGCATTATTTGTGCATTCTTTTTTGCGGTGCATTGTGGGATTGAGTGAATGCACTCAATAACGTCCACAATGGTTTCAGACACCACTACAAATGGCTGTCCCCTCAAATAGTGCTCTATTTAAGGGTATAGGGGGCGATTTCAGACACAGCCATGCTGTTTTCATGCATGTATCTTTAAATGTAAATGAGCTGTTGTTCACCACCCCCCTATCCAGAAGAGAGTGGAGCCTTTACAGTTCGTGCCACCTACAGCTCGTGCGCGCACTCACTGCTATGTTGGTTTTGTACACACACTGCAGACACATAATTATGATCAAAAACAGTATAAATGTGAATTTTGCACAATAGGTCCCCTTTAAATTTCAGTGTTTAACTTCCAAGTTTAATGTGTCATCGTCCTTTTTGGAGGTTGGCAATAGAAACAAGTGTCTGGTTTCACTGTATGAGGGAAAAAAGCAGTTTAGAAAAAAATGCTTTTGTATTTGATGGAAGGCAGTAAATCAAAAATGTTTTAAATGACATGTGGGTGAGTTAACTATGACAGAATTCTCATTTCAACCTCAATCCTATAAAACGAAATGAATGTGGCACTAGAGTGACGTTTTGAAGTTGAGGGATAAAAGTAGCCGGTGACGGTTCCTTATGAGAGTGTGTTGGTCTGTTATGGCGTGTTTACAAGGTTTCAAGCAGTGTTGGACAATCAAGTCAACAAAAGTAGCAAGCTAAGCGGTCAGCTCCTCTAGAGAAAAATTGCTAAGTTAAGTTGAAAGCGATCTTTTAGAGAAAATAGCTAGTTATACTGCAAGCTACATGACAAACTTGATACATAGAAGCTAGGATACTAATAGCCTATAGGCAACATCCATTCATGCATTTCTTTTCCCAAACTGCATGTCTTAATACAATAATAAACAACAATAAAATGAACAGAGCTTGCCTTATTAAACTGTAACATGCTTTATTCAGTCACAGAGCCTTTAAGCACTGTATTTCTTTTCTATTTTGGTGACAAATCTAAATCTCAAACGGAAGATGGTGACGGAAAATGCTTTTGCAGTGAAGAATGTCAAATTTTTAAATTGCTTTCATCTCACTCGAAACATCTGTTCAGGGCAAACTGGACAGTATTCAGTTATATATAAGTGCAACTGATGTGCAAGAGCAACTCATTATTTAAAGAGGTCACGTCAATGAAACCTGGAATACCCAGTATCATGGCCTGGCCCCCCTAATGTATAAAGGCATAAAGGCATATAATTGGTTAAACAGATAAAGAAAAAAATACCAATTTCAAATCCATACATAGATATAAATGCAATAAAGAAGCTGCAGTTTCATCCAGAAGAAGTGTTACTATTTGAATAAGCAACCTCTTGCTTGTCAGGGTATTGTTGTGGCATAATATATTTGAGTTTTACCCCTAAGCATCACATTAAAAAGCTAATTTGGCTTTACATTGTGTCCTAACCAGACATGATGTGACAAGATTCCAGGGACAAGCAATTTTGTCTGTTCACACCAGACATGACACTACTACAAGACACAAAAGAGCAGGTTGGCGGAGTCTCTCTGCAAGTGCACTGCACGCGCAATGAAATACAAATACATACTGAGAGATTGAAACAGTCTTTGTAGCCGTTTGTTCACAGTTTGAACGTTCTTGTTTCCAAAATCTGAGGTGAATTGTTGCTTTCAGTGGCTATAGAGGTCTATAAATAATTTATTTAATAACAAATAAAGCACATAATCACTACCTGAAATTATTATTTTAATACTTTATATGTTGTTCCATCCGCTGGATAGGAAAAAAACTCTGATTAAAGGGATAGTTCACCCAAAAATGTAAATTCTGTCATTAATTACTCTCTCATGTCGTTCCAAAACCGTAAGACCTTAGTTCATCTTCGGCCCACAAATGAAGATCTTTTTTATGAAATCTGAGAGCTAACCCTAACCCTAACTTAAAAATTTTTGGTGTGACCAGTCATTAGAAAATGTTCAGTTGAAGACCTGCATTTTTTTTACAGTTTGTGGATGAGAGAATGAAGTGAGGACTGATGGGACGTAGTTCGTTCAGCATGTGATTATTTGGTTGCATGTATACGAAGCCATTGATTCTTGGCCATAATGAGCAGCAAATTGGACCAGACATTGTGCCAGTGGTCAGAAGTCTGGCTCTGCTTGACCAGACAAAAATACAGTCATATTGACTGTGATACATATGAGCTTTGAGGCGTGTTCTGAACATTATATCACACTGACATTCTTGTGTTGCTGAAGAAATGGACAACTGAGTCTATTAGCGCATCCCTCTGGCGGTGGGGGTTTCTGGGTTATTTGTCTTTTGCAGTCTTTAGACCAATGTCATCTTTGAGGTTGAGGTTGCCCTCTGCCTGCCAAGTCTTTGCTTATTGAATATATGACAACAAAGGGAGGCAACAATAGATACTTTTTATCTTGCTCTTAGCATGTTTTGAAGCAGAAATATTACCTCTTTTACACAAGATGCACTAGGATATTGAGTTTTGTACATTGTAATGCAGCCTTTGTTGGCCCTGATGCCTCTGAGCGAAGACCCAAATGCAAGTGCACTCTCACACAAAAGAGTCTGGCTATCTATTCATTCAGTCAGAGAAAGAAAATAAAAGACGGTCAAGCATTTGGGTTTTTAGACAACCAAGGAAAAGGCCCAAAGATACTTTATTTTATTAATGGTGCTTGCAAAGGCAAGCATCATTATTGTTATTGGCCTTAGAATTCAGGATCTGAACAAACTCCGCAACCGTAGAAATTAAACTTTGCCGTAACTCGTCCTGCACCGTTTGTGTTACGAGCATAAATGATGCCTGAAATAGTGTGGCTTGTTGAGGAGTGATGTTCCTTTGTCAAGTAATCGAGACAATGTTTGTCTGTTGGATCATAAAACAAGTGAAAAAGTCCAATAGATTTACATTGAAGCATTGATACAAGCCATACAGTATACAGAGACCACGGACCTCGTTTATAAAACGCACAAACAACCAGATTTGATACTGAATACCATGGATCTTATCCTACACAACAAGTAAGGAACAAATTGGGATTTATTTACAGAAGCTGAAGTGAAAATTTTCTTATGCATATGCTAACTGAAGAACATGCATCCAAACATGTTGGCACTCATATAACCGTAATTAAATGAATTCATCTTTGCTTATGAAAATGTCAAAATAAATAGGCAATCACAATATGCAATAATGTAATTATGTTAGCAAATGAGCCACGATTTATCTGCTTCTTTTTTTGCTTTTTAGCTGTTCATTGTTGTTACAAATTCCCTGAAAACAATACCATATGGCTTAACATATGTTGTACAGAAACTGGGCCATGTCTACATTGTAAAAGAAAATACTTCTTTCTACTTCAAAATTTCTAATTTAATTCAACGTGCTACTTTCCATTTCTTTGTAATTATTTGTGAAGTTTACAGACAATTTCTGAGTGAAAACGGTTTCAAAGCATTTTCAAGAACGCGCTTGGATTTGCTTGCCCATTGCCTATGAGCACAGTACTTCTGAATAAAGAGATAGTTGTTGATATTTGTTTTGTAAGTGGAGGTTATGTTCTTGTTCACATTGTTCTTAAATGTAAGACTATTTAAATTTAAAAAGAAAGATGCTTTTAGGAACATTTTGTGCATATGGACGTTTTATAAATATTGTTCATAGGAAAATGTAGTACGTTTACATTTAGCATTATTAACTCTTTTCTCACCATCGTCAGAATTTTCTAGCAATCAATTGATGTGTCCAAAATCGAATCTTGTATCTGAACTTATTTAGCCACTGTTTAAAAAGTATTTTCTATATAGTATGAATATGGGTATTATGAATTAAATTTAGACATACATCCTCCTTATCGTTACAGTCATGTGACCTATCAGCATCAATTGAGTCGCTTCACTGCCATTCATAAATCCTCTCCCGTGGACTCATGGGATAGTAAAGTGACCATTGAATGCACACTTCAGAATCTCGGCAGAAGTCTACTGTTTTTCCAATACTACGTATTCAGATATACTACTCTGTTGGCACACTGTTTATCACATACTATATAGTGAAATATTAGATTTGGACGCAGTGCATGTTTTAGGTGGTATAGTGTAGGGGGGCGCTATTACACATTCTGAAAGAGAGCAAAGATAGAAGCATTGCTTATGCATATGTAAGCTAACACGATCATCAAAAATCAAAACTTAAGATATCGAATGAAATGTTAACAGAGGATGAGGTAGAGGACTGTGAAGCTTTCTGTGAAGTTGATGGACTCGATCATCATTTTGAATCAGATCCAGACTTTTGTCTGACAAAAACGAAGAGACCCCAAAAGATTAGAGAGGGTGGGCTCTTTTGACTCAGGCTAAGCAACCACCTAGAACTTACTAGAAACCATATTAGCAATGCCCTAGCAAATACCCTGAACAGTAATAGCAACGTGCTAGAAACCAGTCAGAACACCTTAGCAAGAGCATAGCAATGCCCTACATGGCAACCCCGGGCAAGCACCACTCACATTTTCTTCTGATAGATAGATAGTGAATACTGGGAGTGGAAAAGGATGAGCAGAGAGGAAAACAGAGATGAGCTAGAGGCCCTTTTCCCCAGGGGTGGGGGGATGTGGAGAGAGCATGTTTGCCTCAGTAAGCAGGAATGGGAGTTAGGCTTCTAAAGCGGGGGTAGAATTCAGCTTATGCTGACAAAAGTAAATTCACGCTGTTCTGGTATAGTAAGAGGGTCATGATTCGTAAATATATCTAGCAGACAGAGATATATCATTGTCTGGTGTGTGGTTGTGTGGTACACACAAATGTGTCTAGACATTATTCAAAACACAATACATCTAAAAAATAAAGCACATTAAAGCTGCCATGTGTAATTTCTGTGCTTTTGTCATAATCACCGACCATATAGTCTGTTCACTCACCATCTAATGCATATTACACACAAAACTGTGAAAATTGCAAGTAACAATTAGATTTCCTGACAGGAACAGAATTTTTTTATTAGTCTACCCTAAACAAAATTCACTTTTACATCTGAACAGAAATGTGTGTTGGCAGTGTGTGTGAGCAAACCACCCTATAATGGTAAAAATCCACCCACTCCTCTTTTTTAATCCCCATAAATTATAAGCAGCATCTGAAAATAAGCTGTTTGCAGTTTCTATGCTCAGGCCTTGCCCACAACTGCTGACGGACTCTGCCATAGACCCGGCCCTGAGTGAGCTGTAATCAGTCCACCATGTGTATCTCCTTGCCAAAGCATTTAACAGCAGCATTCAAGTAAGAAATGTATTCTTATTAAAGTTACTAAATTTATTCAATCAAGAGCAGAGAGTGATGTTCTGTTTTTCTTTGTTGTTTGATTAATATTAACAGCATACACCGATCAGGCATAACATGATATTGTGTTGGTCCCCCTTTTGCTGCCAAAACAGCCCGACCCATTGAGGCATGGACTCCACTAGGCTTCCATTGCTGGGTTTTCCACCAACTGGCAACCTGGGATGTCAAAATAATATTGGTTAAATTGGCAGTGGATGGGATCACACAGACCAAAACAAAAACAGACATTCTGAGCCTGAACGCAGATTTCAAAGTAAAAAAAAATTTCTGTAGCATTGAATTTTTGGAGAAACTAGCATTTGAACTTTTTTCCCAAATTTTATTTTATGCATTAGTACAGTCCCTATCCCATCTTGTTTCCCATCAGTCGTTGTTCAGTCAAATATATAACAGTTGGAAGTTGACATATTGAGCTGCTCTGTTGTTGAAGTTGTCTTAGCACATTACACTGGGATAGAAGGACAAATTGTTTTGATATTGAAACAATTACACACAATTAAGCTGTAAAGTAAAACACCACACATACATGCATAATTAAAAATGTCATTTTTCCCAAATGTTTTATGTGAAGTAGTGCATTATGAAGTGCCTAATTGCTGTAATACTTTGATTAAAATTAGTGCAGGTAAATGCCCTGAGGACCTCACTGGATTCCTGTACAAAGAATTTCATTAATCAACCAGTCAATTACATAACATTCTCTCATTTTACTCAAAACCGCAAATATATTTAGTTTCTCATTTAATGTCCTTTAATTATTTGTTATTGCTTTACTCACAATGTAGAAAGGACAGGAAGGATAGGGAGATTGTGTAGGAAATGCCTACTCTCTAGCCACAAGGCCACAGCTCATCTATTACTCTGCTTGATTCTTCCTTTCTGCATTTTTTACCATGTCTTCCTCTCACCATCTCGCTTCCCTCCCAAAGTGTTGATGTATGGCTCGGGCGACAGGTAAAACAAACACAGGCCCAATCAATGCTGTAAAAAGGCAGTAAATAAGCAGGGATGTCGGCAGCACTGGAAAGAGAGACGAAGGACAGAGGAAGGGAGGGAGAGGAGGAGTTCATTGCTCCATTTCCCAGCATAATATCCCATTTACCTGTCAGTGTAGACCATAAAATGGCCTGACTTGGTGTGGTGTGGCTGTATTGCAATGAACCAAAGCACATTACAAAGGCTTATGATCAAAAAGACTTGAAATAGCCTGTCCATATGTGAAATTATACAGATGAAGATGTTAGATTATCAAATTATATTACTCTATAAAATAATGCTGTGTTCAACATTTCAAAGACCTGCATGGCTGCGCCACCAGCATATGTTAAGTTTTAGATGCTCATCTTCATCACAGAAATGTGCTGATTTCCTCACCATTAGTTGGTTAGTTCACCCAAACATGGAAATTCTGCCATTAATTACTCACCCTCATGTCATTCCAAACCCATATAATCATTCATCTTCCTACACAGTTTACACTGTAAATATAGTGTAGCTCTGCATCATCATCATCACACGCATGTGCCGTGGCGCTCACGTGCGCTGCACTGTTTATTTCATATTCTTCTTCTTTTACGTTTTATTGCGGCTGGCAAACCAGCTTTTGGTGCATATTACGCCACCTACAGGGATGGAGTGTGGAGCACTGCCGTTGCAGGAAAACTAAATAACAATGAATAATAATAATAATAATAATAAATGAAAACCTTAAAAACAACAAACTACATGTAAATCTTAAAGGGATAGTTCACCCAAAAATGAAAATTAGCCCGTGATTTACTCACCCTCAAATCATCCCAGGTGTATATGACATTCTATTCCCAAAACTTCTCCTCTCGCTCCCAACTATTCTCTGAATATTATATAGATGTTGTCCTTTATTCTCACCGTCACATTTTCTTTGCCACATTTCCTTTATACAAACTGCATAGGAGGCTGGCACAGGCTAGAACAACATTTTTGTTTGTTATTGCACCCAAAAAGTATTCTCTTCACTTCATAAAATTAATGGTAAACCACTGGAGTCACATGGACTATTTTATCAATGTTTTTACTACCTTTCTGGGCCTTGAAAGTGTTAATTGTATGGCTATCTATGGAGGGGTCAGAGAGTTCTCGGATCATCAAAAAGATCTTCATTTTTGTTCCGAAGATGAACGAAGGTCTTACGGGTTTGGAACGACATGAGGGTGAGGAATTAATGACAGAAAATTTCATTTTTGAGTGAGATAACCCTTTATCTATACATACTTGGTCAGGTAGTATCTCTAAGTGTTGCTGGTGTACAGTATGTCTAGTATTGTTTGAAACACTGGAAGCAACGTACACCAAAATAAACATGCAAAATATGCAACGCTTCATGGGTAGGATCCAGGAAAAGTTTATAACCCCCCTTAGTGTAAGATATTAAAGGTTTAGTTCACCTAAAAATGAAAGTTCTGTCATTAATTCCTCACCCTCATGTCAATCCAAACCTGTAAGACATTCATTCATCTTCAGAACACAAATTAGGATATTTCTGATGAAATCTGGAAGCTTTCTGTCCTTTTATTGACAGATACACAACTTCCACTTTGACAAATTGGACACAACATTTGGGCTGGTTTGGAGTGGTTTTTAAACATCTAAATTGTATTTTAATAACCAAAATTCAAGTGTGCATGTACTCCAAAAAAAATCATTCATCATGATGTTACTAAACACACAGGCCCACCGCATTATAGCCGATCAGCGATCAGCAGCCAGACATGATCATTCATTAAGCTTTAAACTGCTGTGAATTGTTCAAATTGGTATTTTTATGAGTTTTATATGTTCATCATGTTGTCTTTCATTGTCAACAGGTCTCTGTCTTTGTTGCTGTGGGTGGAGAAACAGGCGTCGCACAGGGACAGTGTTGGTGCGGAGGGGACAATGGTGAGTCACTGCACATGTCCCATAAGGCTCAGGTTTAGAAGCACACGCAAAAGGACAGAATTCACAAGAAGAAGAAAAAAAACCTCAATCAATTCTCTTAATATCTCAACTGTTTCCACACAGGTCTGGTCAGAAAACATAGCTTTTGATGTTAGTTTAGCAGCATGGACTTTCCATTGATGCTTGTTGACCTGCTGGTTAATCTTGTTAAGAAGCCTAGTGGGGACACCAGCATCCCAGCAGGCAAAACACACACAACTTTTAAATAGGGTCCTCACAATTTATGTTGGGGATGGACATCAGCCAAGAAAAACAAGGATCAAGGAATGATTGTGATTCCTTTTATAGGCTGAGCCTTAATCAGAATCCGAAGCTCCTGAAGCTGGTGTGAATTTCATCTTCTCCTTCAGGCTTCCAGAGGCCTGTGAAATTACCAATCACACAAACCTTCTTTAAGAATCCCAATCAGAGGGCTCATTTTCCACTCCGCTGGCTCGTGCTGCTGTCCTCCTCTCTTACTGCTGATCACGGAGCAGAGGTGGAGCGCAATGAAGGAGTTGCCATAGATACATATGGTTGCAGGTGCAGAGCATCTGTTAGCTAGAATACATTTGCTTCTCTCCATGTGTGTGTTTGAGACAATGTGAGAAAGCAGATTGACTCATGTTTCCATACTAAGACTGTGTTGACTACACAGTGTAAACACTAGGACCCTTGAAAGCAGCTTGATGATTCATCACATGATATCACTAACATGCCTACATATTTTACACAATATACTGTAGGTATATCCATCCAGTGGATATTCACGTGTGATGATAAAAAGTTGTGTGCTGTATTCAAAGTGTTCTGAATCCACATTATTACATTTTGTGAGGGTGTGGTCACATTTACTGTGGGCACATTCTAAAAAATGCTGGGTTGTTTTAACCCAATGTTGGGTCAAATATGGACTAACCCAGCAGCTGGGTTGTTTTAACCCTGCTGTTGGGTTAAATGTTTGCTTAATCGCTGGGTTAAAACAACCCAGTCGCTGGGTCAAAATAACCCAATTGCTGGGTTAGTCCATATTTGACCCAACATTGCGTTGTTTTTTTACCAAGCATTTTTTAGAGTGCAAAATCCAGTTATTTCAATAGGAATCCACAAGATCAGGAATTTGGCGAATAACAACCAAAATCAAGCTTTAAAAAAAGATGCAACATTATCACAGAATGGTCCAATGCAACACGTGTCATGTTTCAAGTGTTCTGGGGGTATATAATAGGGTTTGGTGAAAAACAAACTAAAATATAATGTAGTATTTAATGGAAATCATTGATTTTCTTTGCATGACTGGGCTTGCATGAGACTCTATTAGAAGAAAAAGCACGTCTCTAAGTTGTGAGAACTCAAGATTGATAAAACACGACATGAAATACAATGCCTAGAAATCACACACACAAAAACAAGTATCAGTGTACTTTCTTCCCTGAGTTGTATATCTCTGAACCAGAACTCCAGTTGTCAGATGACAGTCCGAATGACAGTTGACAGATGTTAAAGCAATCATTTCTTGCTGCATTTTTTGTTGGTCTTGATTTCTCGCAACGTGTGTACTTTTTCTAGGTTAGTCAAAGTGAACTGCGCCACTCATTGAGTCATGAACGTGCAGCCGTGTACAGAAGACCAATGGACAAGATCAGTATTTTTGTTAAATAATACATGAAATTTCAGTTTGTTTTTCACCAAATCCCAGAACCCTTGGAACATACGACATGTGTTACATGTAATTCACTGCCATTATATGGACACTTCTCGCTGCCATTATGGAGTGAGAGTGGGACATGACTATTAACTAAATGATTAAGTAATATGTAATTAATTTTGAATTAGTTAATAGTCATGTGCCCCAACAAGTAAAGTCATATCATAATGACACATTTGTAAATCGTTAGCTAATGATTAATTAAAGCAGACAACTGGAAGTTAAAATGCATGGGTTTGACCCCTTGTGGTAATTAACACGTTCATTTACATTATTAGTTCATATAATATGTTATTAAGGAATTAATACATTATGACACATTTAACTCATAACAATTTTATTATTACTTAATTTATTAATCATGTAGTATCTTCATTAGTTGCTGATGACGTAATCATTAATAAATGGATTAGTTAACCAATAGTAATACATTAACTCATTATTATATGTGCATTAGTTAAGCATGAATTCATGCATATTAGTGCACCTGTATTGTAAAGTGTTACCAAAATATTCATATTTAACACGTTATAAAGTAAAATATCTAGCTTCCACCAGACCGACTTCTGTTTTCAACTAACTGATTTTTTCGGAAGTTCGGAAGCTAGATATTTTACTTTGTAGCTATTAAATATGAAAAAAATTTTACTTATAAAAATCCATCAATTCACTTCAGAAGGCCTTTATCAGGTCATTATTATACGTATAGGCACCAGAACATTATAGATTTAAGGTGTGCTATGCGCTTATGATAATGGTCCATAAGCAACTACACATACTACAATAGAAACTGTGTAACGACACCAGTCTCAGCATCTAATGAATACATTTCTGTTTAGTGGTATGAAAATAAAGCAGCAGATATTAATAGTTGTGATTAATTGGAATAATTAATCAGCATATCATCTGATACTTTGCACAAAAAACTAAATTTAAAGTCATTTGACAAGCCTGAACCTTACACTATGAATAAATGTAAATGTTTCTCTCTCTTACTCTTTGCCAGTTAATGAGAGTTTCAGTTTGGCTAATCTGTATTCTGGTCTGTTTATGCGTGTAGAAAGGCATTCAGCTCAATTTGCTGCAATGCCAGACACTTAGAGAGCTGCTGCAAGCTTTCACTAGATTGACCCATGCTAAATGATAGGCCTCCATTTACACACTCACTCTGACACTCTCTCACACTCTATTACACACTCTTACCCTCTGTCTATTGCTTTCTAACTCCATGATGGGCAAGCACACAGGTGCACTGCTCTTTGATAGACAGTTGTTATTTGAACACTCTGCATAGTTGAATTCCTGTTTACTCCTAACCACTGATAGTGAAGTCTCTCTTTCTCTGACTATAATATTCTTAGTCTAGCTCTGATGAGTGTGTATGTGAAGTTTTAGCTCAAAATACCCCACAGATCATTTTTAAAATTGTCACTCTTTGAGGGTGAGCAAAAACGTGCCATTTTTTTGTCCCTTTATATGCAAATGAGCGGCTGCACAGAACGGAGCTTCAAGAACTCCAGTTTACCACGTGCAGAGTTAGAAGGTTTACCTTATGCATACAGGCAATGAAAACCAGAGTTGGACAATGATGGAGAAATACATCGCGGAGCAAAGAGGACACTGGCAACACACCGGACAGCAAGTTACTTTTGATATGAAACTAAGTCTCAACTTTCAAATTGTCATTTTTTAAAGTAATGTGAACAATAAATACCGTTTTATGGCTCTTTAATGTGTCTTGATCACTGTTACGCCTCAGTTAAAGCTGCTCGTGAACCAATCATCTCTTTCTTCTAGTTCATTGATAAGCATCAAATAAACATGAATAAACACTAAAAGAAATGTTGTTTCAACTGTGGAAGGACGTCAGTACACACCGTTTTTCAAGTTCAACTCCACCAACGGTAATCTCCTGACTACTTTGTCGGACAAAACGGCAAATTCGGCGATTTGATTGCTCAGATCTACTGTCAATCAAACTTGCTGCGAAGGGTGAATTGTCCGCTCAGGCTGGCCGTTCTGAGAGTTATCTTCCATTTTAAAAACAAACTGGCTATTATTCGCTTGATTTGGTCATGGGCCTACGCTACGTTTAGAGCGCCCTCTATTGGATGAGATGGCAAACAATAAAATAAAAAACAAACGGTCTAATCATAGACTGTAAAAAATGCGCTACATGGCACTTTAAAAACCTGATAGTTTATTTATAGTTCTATTACGGAACAGATTATATTTCACGTAATATTCGAATACATATTCGATTATCCAATAAAAAGTGACAGCCCTAATATTGTGTCCCTTTGTTGTGTGTTCTCGGGGGTGGGGTTTATGTAAATTGCAGGGCTAGTGATGTCACTAACCCAGGAGGAAGCTTTTGTAGTCCCTACCAGGTGTTTAAAAGGAAACATCTCCCTTTGCTTTGAACTTTGAGTGTTGTAACTTTACAGATGTTGTTTATGCTCAAACAGCAACATTACAAACGAACTAAAAATAAAAAAGTGAAATCATAATCAACCACCCCTTTAACATGCGTTTGATTGATCAGATCACAAGTACACTGTAGTGATGGGAAGTTCAGTTCTTTTCCACAAACTGGTTCTTTCGGACAGTTTGTTTCAGTGAAATGGTTCACCGGTTCTTTTACGTCCTCACGTAATGACATCAATTCTATCATCCCGGCGGATGATAAATACATTCAAACACATTCATATAAAGTAATTTGTTATCATAACTTAGTATAATAATAATAATTATCATCATCATCATCTTGGATAAATTCTTAGATTTACGTTTTGCAAAAGCACTGATACTGCTACTGTCGTGCAAACGCGGATGTTTTACACAGATTAAATTAACTTACATTAACTTACATAACTTACATTACATTGAATATGGGTCCATTTCATAAATCATGAATGCCGAGAGAACATTGTGCTTGGTACGTTTTTCATCTTTAAACCAAACTTGGGTCTTGGGTCTTCAGACGACAAAGTTTAAATCCTGTCTGGCTAGCATGCTTTCCATAATGTGTTAGGTCAGCAGTTTTCGACTACCTCTGGAAGTGGTCAAAAGTGGACAAGTGTTATAAATCTGCATGACTTTTGTACATGATTTGCAATGTTAATAATAGGAAACGCGTCGTCACAGTCTGTGAAAAGGGTCCATTGTGGAAAAAGAAGAGCACTTAATTGTACTGAATGTGAACCTGTAGTGTACTTTAAAATACTGTATTTGGATATGCAATAATAATAAAATAAAAAGCCACATAAGTGTACTTAAAGAGAGTACACTTTTATGATCTTAACATGTATAGTAAGTACACTTTTAAAAAGAGTACTTTTCAATAATGGACGTTTAAAGTACATTTTAATTTTAATAATATTTTTATACTTTTAAGAAGTGCACTTATTTTCATGGGCTGACATCTAGTACATGTAAATTACATGATTATTATTGTAAGTGTAGTCTATTTTAACATTTAATTTAAAGTTAATATATTTTAAATGTACTAAATTGCAACTTCATCATTACAAATGTGTTAGTACAAATATATTTATAAAGCATAGCACAAGTTTTAATAGAAATAACATTCAAGTATATTTTAATGATAATGCTTGACAGTACATTCAGCAGTACACTTTAATCATATTTCAACAATAGAATTAATTATGAAATTACGTATAAAGTTGTTCTTAAGTCCTATTTAAGTGAGTCAAAAAAGCACTCTAAAGTTTAGCTAACATAAACTTAAACTACAAATACATTTTCATTTAGATTTGAATAACATGCAGTTAAGTGTCCGGAAACATTACATTCAGTTTGCATACTTATACTTATGTATAATCTTTTAACCATTCTTTTTAAAAGGAGGCTAAAGTGCAGTGTAAGGGACATACAGTATGTACTGTAGGAGCGTTGATTGTTTTTTTATACATATATATGTATGATATTCAGAAGGGCAACGTGAAATAGAAGCCATTGTCTTTGGTGTTGTGAAGGAGCAAATTAAATTCTAATAAGCACTCTCGCAAAGCTACATGATTGTTTGGTAAAACTGACAACCACCAAAAGCACTTTCCAGTCAATTACTGCTGACTCCCAAATAAATATATACTGTCAGGAATCAGGAATGGAGGACCCAGATGCAGAGGGAACAATAATGACGGTTTATTAACAAGACAGATCAACAAGACACAATCGGGTAGTGGATGAGTGACAGTCCAAACACCAGGGCAGGGGTCAGACACCATGATGACGGGCAGGGGAGGATGACCACTGAGACCAGTCCAGGCAGCCAATGAACTTGACGACAGCTTGGGAGGCAACACCAGGCAGGGCGATGGTGGGACAATCCAGGCAGGAACCTGAGGCTTGATGTACTCCCAGAATCAGCTCCCGTCTTAGCTGACATGCAGTGGAGACAGCGGCCAGGGAAACACAGGGCATGAACCAACACAGAACACACACAAGACAAGACAACAGGAAAAAACAGACCAACAAACACTATGGCTAAAGAAAAACGAAACCTAAATAATAACTGGAACTAGCAAAAGAGAAAAATAAAACAAAAACAATCTCTATAAAAGCCTGTAGTAAACAGGAAAAACTGGAGAGAAATAAAATAAAAGGTAATTATCAAAACAAGAAAACTGAACAAAAAAGGTAGAACACCAAAATAAAGCCTGGAAATAATTAGCAAAAATAAAGTCAGAAACTTAACTAGACTAAAAAATTCAGGAACAAAGAAAAAACTGAAAATAAAGCCAAAGCAAGAGAAACAGGAGACACTAAATCTAGAAACGACTTGACACAGAGCTAGAGACTATGCACGTACAAAACAAACACACACAAATGCAACGAACCAGCAAAGACATGAGGAAAGGTAGCACAATATAAAGGGACCAGAGCACATGAGGAACAGGTGAGCACAATTAGTGAAATAAGGACTAGACAAGGAGGCGTGGTAACAGCAAACAAGGAGGCAGGACAAGAGGAAGACATGACAAACACAAAGAAAGACAGACCCATGTACTAAGACACAACACAAACATAGAAACATTAAACAAAGACAAAACAGACAAGACTGCCAGGGCAGAACCCTGACATATACAGTAAATAAATAAATAAATAAATAAAAACAGTTGTGGATATCCACAGCCTGGGAAAAATTGACATCTTCACCCTTTATTCAAATATTCTTAAAAATGTGTTCAAGATTTTGTAAGCATACTGCAAAGTTGTGCTTAAAGTCAGTGGTTTGATTTGTGATAACGCAGTTAAACATGCCAAATTGTGAAGAGATATTTATGCACACATGCAAAAAGTTGTAGCTGTAGTTTGACTTTTTTGGCAAATTATTTTGTCAGATAAATACAGAGTTTAGTGTTTTGTTCTTCCTTCATATTTAAAATATTATGTTTCATTGAACTTATAGGGTAACTGAAAATAAAATACAATACATTAAACCCCATAATGAAAGAAGTTTGTTTGAAATCTCTGCAAATTAATTACAGATAAAAAACAAAAAAAATCACATGTACATAAGTATTCACAGCCTTTGCCATGACACTTAAAATTGAGCTCAGGTTCATCCTGTTTCCACTGATCATTCTTGAGATGTTTCTACAACTTGATTGGAGTCCACTTGTGGTAAATTCAGTTGATTGGACATGATTTGGAAAGGTGCACACCTGTCTATAAAAGGTCCTAGAGTTAACAGTGCATGTCAGAGCACGAACCAAGCCATGAATCCAAGGAATTGTCTGTAGACCTAAGAGACAGGATTGTATCAAGGCACAGATCTGGAGAAGGGTACAGAAACATTTCTACAGCATTGAAGGTCCCAATGAGCACAGTGGTCTCCATCATTCGTAAATGCAAGAAGTTTGGAACCACCAGGACTCATCCTAGAGCTGGCCGCCCAGCCAAATTAAGTGATCGGGGGAGAAGGGCCTTAGTCCTTAGGGAGGTGACGAAGAACCCGATGGTCACTCTGACAGAGCTCCAGCATTTCTCTGTGGAGAGAGGAGGACCTTCCAGAAGAACAACCATCTCTGCAGCACTCCACTATTCAGGCCTGTATGGTAGAGTGGCCAGACGGAAGCCACTGCTCAGTAAAGGGCACATGACAGCCCGTCTGGAGTTTGCCAAAAGGTACCTGAAAAACTCTCAAACCATGAGAAACAAAATTCTCTGGTCTGATGAAATTTTTTTTTAACTCTTTGGCCTGAATGGCAAGAGTCATGTCTGGAGGAAACCAGGCACCCCTCATCACCTGGCCAATACGATCCCTACAGTGAAGCATGGTGGTGGCAGCATCATGCTGTGGGGATGTTTTCAGTGGAAGGAACTGGGAGACTACTCAGGATCGAGGGAAAGATGAATGCAGCAATGTACAGAGACATCCTTGATGAAAACCTGCTCCAGAGCGCTCTGAACCTCAGACTGGGGTGAAGGTTCATCTGCTAACAGGACAAAGACCCTAAGCACACAGCCAAGATAACAAATGACTGTCTCTGTGAATGTCCTTCAGTGGCCCAGACAGAGCCCAGACTTGAACCCGATTTAAAATCTCTAGAGAGAGATCTGAAAATGGCTCTGCACCGATGCTCCCCATCCAACCTGATGGAGCTTGAGAGGTCCTGGAAAGAAGAATGGGAGAAAATGAATTGAATCCATTTTGGAATAAGGCTGTAACATAACAAAATGTGGAAAGGGTGAAGCGCTGTGAATACTTGTGTGTCCGGATACGTGTGTGTGTGTGTGTGTGTACCCCATAATGTAAATGGATTAATAAACATCCTAAATTATGTTTTTTTTTTTATGTAACAATGCAGAATGGGTAGGTTTAGGGGCAGGGGCAGTGTATGGGGTATAGCATATACAGTTTGTACAGTATAAAATTCATTACGCCTATGGAAAGTCCCCACAATGCACAAAAACCTAATGTGTGTGTTTGTGTGTGTGTGTGTGTGTGTGTGTGTGTGTGTGTGTGTGTGTGTGTGTGTGTGTGTGTGTGTGTGTGTGTGTGTGTGTGTGTGTGTGTGTGTGTGTGTGTGTGTGTGTGTGTGTGTGTGTGTGTGTGTGTGTGTGTGTGTGTGTGTGTGTGTGTGTGTGTGTGTGTGTGTACCCCATAATGTAAATGGATTAATAAACATCCTAAATTATGTTTTTTTTTATGTAACAATGCAGAATGGGTAGGTTTAGGGGCAGGGGCAGTGTATGGGGTAGCATATACAGTTTGTACAGTATAAAATGCATTACGCCTATGGAAAGTCCCCACAATTCACAAAACCTAATGTGTGTGTGATGCTTGCATTTTAATTTTGTCATATTATAAGACCAACCCCCATTTGCTAAATTTATGCTGTCTAGCAAAAAGAAGTTCAAGGTGACCATGTTAACGTTTCTCTAATAGAAAGCTGTGAGGCAGCGCCATGCTAAATGCAAGGAGACATTTCACCCCCTTCAATAAGTCTTTCATCCCGCCCTTCTTTTACTTTCCCCCATTCCTCCCCTGTCCATTGTCCTCTCTTTAACCTTGTCAGAAACGTGCCCTCCTCCATCTATTTCCCTTTCACTGGTGTGGGGGGTTGCTGCTGTATTATCTGCTCATTTAAAATTACCTTCATTTTTAATAAACTGCACACTGCCCTGTGGATCAGATAAAGAGGAGGTGCTCTTAATGATGGAGAGAAAGGAAAAAACAGGAGCTGTGAATGAGAGATAACTCGTTATTTCTTGAATCTGACATGGAGTATTTCATCATCTCCTCTTTCTCTCCCCTCACAGAACTGTCACCCTTTCCCCTCTACCTCTCTCACACAATGTGGTCTTTTTCATTCAGAGGGTCTGCTGGGATAAGCTGTCTTTTTTTCAGACGGTTCTCCTTAGTTCACTCAAAAATCTCCACTTCATTCTGCAACATGATGTGCTGGCATTTACAGCAAAGCCATAGTTTTCATGAATGATTTCTGACTGGATCATTCTCAGAAAAGAGTGATGCCATGCAAGTGCTCTTAGCATAGTAATAACGTAGTTTGTTGTATTATTTGACAGACTTGATTCTGTTTAATGAAAAAGATGCTTTGATATACATTCTATTTGTAGCCTTTTTGAAAAAGAAGTACACTTTAGCATACTTTTAAAAAAGAGCACTTGTTGTGGGATGATACTCTAAGTGCGAGCAGAATGTAATGTTTTATGACATTTAATTTCAAGTCAGTTGCAATTAAATTAAAATGTAATATAATTTAAATTTACAGTGGTGGCCAAAATTATTAGAACACTTGGCATCTGGGAGTCGTCTTGGATATATTTTCCAAGAGGACAATGAAAGGAAACATTCTTCTAACTATTGCCAGAACCTGTGACGGAAGGAATCTGCTGGAACACTGAAAATGATGGACTGACCTCCTCAAAGTCAACCCCAAACTCAACCCCATCGAGCACATTTGAGGCGAGTTGGAAAATAAACTGGACATATATATTGTACAGTCAAAGGAAAGCCTTTGGCTTCAGCTGCAGAAGGCATGGGATAACATTAGTGTTGAACTTCTCAGAGGAAATATATTGACGCCATGCCAGAGAGATGTGTTGCTGTTATTGCTGCAAAAGGTGGACATACCAAATATTAAAGTTAAAAGTGGATTAAAACAGTACGACTCAATTCATCTGATATTTGATGGTCATAGCAACCATCTGCATGTTTTATGAACATTATGAAATTAAATCATGTTTTGGAGGCAAAAAAAGGTCAATATTTTTAGATCTGTCAGGTTTTCTAATATGTACTGTATATTTAATGCAATTATCTGGACTTAAGAGTTCTTGTTTGACCCACTTAGCTAGGACTTAATATGTAATTTCATAACTCTGTTAAAGTGTACTGCTGAATGCACCGTATTTATGGTAAACTAAAATATATTTCATATAATTTCTGCTGAAACTTGTGTCAAGCATTTTGTACACATTTGTAATGATGAAGTTGTAATGTAGTACATATATTATTGGTAACACTTTACAATAAGGTTCATTAGTTAACAAACTACATTAGTTAACATGAACTGCACTTAGAAAGCATTTATTTATCTTTGTTAATGTTAATTTCAACATTTACTAATGCATTATTAAAATCTTGTTAACATTAGTTAATGCACTGTGAACTAACATGAAGAAACCATGAACAGCTGGATTTATATTAACTAACATTAACAAAGATTAACTAATGCTGAACAGAGGTGTTGTTCATGGTTAGTTCATGTTAACTAATACATTAACTAATGTTAACTAATACAACCTTATCGTAAAGTGTTACCATATTATTTTAATGTCAAATACTACAGTTCAAATTATAATCATGTACTTTACATGAAACTGTTACTAAAGCAAAACAGTGCTCATAATCACGCTGAGGATGTGTAGTCTGTAAAGTGTGTAATTTATGCTGTTGCATGTTACTGGTGTTTCTTCTTCTACTCGTCAGTGCTGTTTCTATTGCAGAGTCTGTCTTACCATTTCTCCTCCTAATCTCTTTAAAATACAGCATTCTGTGCAGAATTCAGATGGATCTGATATGTTTTCTGCTCGATCATACGGTTCGTTCTGTGTGTCGTGTCCCTGGACCGGAGCTGTGGTGGTTCACACAACACTAACGTGAAACCAGACTTCATTCGCCCCAATGGACAGCATATTTACACTGTCTGAATCGTTCCCCTATATAGTGCACTATGTGCTATTCACCATGAAAATAGTAAATGTGTGATGCAGCTTCAGCGTCTGTTTATAATGTAGGGGGCGGGGCTTCAGATTCTAAAGAGCGTTTGATTGGACAGAACATCTGATGAGAAGCTGAAGTGCAGATTGATGTCATCAAAATTATTGATCCATATTGTCGGAAGTGAGAGACTGTAAGATTTGAATGCATATATATGCAACTTTTGTCATTGTTTTGGAGCACACTAGCTTATAGATAACAGTAAGACTAACATATTCATACTAAAAGCCAAAAACTTCCATTTTGATTTCATGGGGACTTTAATGAAAGTGTATTCTCTTTAAGTGGACTTTTAGTTCATTATTTTTTAATATTAGATCTTCTGTCATTTCTTATTACATACACTGGTCAATTCATTCATCTAGTTACAGGTTTAATGAAAAGTACGGCTGATGTTCAGCTCAGCTCTCTTTTGAGCATTTTGCCTGACCTTGTGGAAATTTCTGGTTAAATAAATTGACTCACATGAGAGGTCTTAAAAACCCTTATATATTACAGAGGACAAACTTCAAATATAATGATTCTTTTCAGGAATTACACTTGATCATTTCTTGCGAGAAAGGCCTGCATTTTGTATAGAACAAAAATGTTGAAACTCATTTATAGTAAGACATTTAAACCATACTCTTTTATCACTGGCAAGTTTCTGGAGAGAGAAAAAAAGTTATCCTTCTTTTCTAACATGAAGTGTTAAAAGGGTAACTGTAATGTAGGCTTTCGAGTACTTATTTGTTAGTTGATGCCTGGTTAAATATGCCATTTACCATGCCTGACATCACAACAACCTCCATTTGGGTCAGTGTGCCAGACTCACTGTGCTCTTTTACCATGTCTCCATCCATCCATCCTTTGGTGAGCGATAGAGGGAGAGAGATATGTAAGAGGATTTGTTAGTATACATTTATACTTTTACACTTTAGAAAGAGGCTCTTCACATAGTTTGATAACCATATTTATGTAGCTTCAGGTGTGACTCTTAAATTTACCCATATGTGCACATTGAAATACATTTTTTTCAAGATTTTGTATTGCTTTTTAATAGTTTAGCTTCAGGACACTTGATTTCATGTCAATTGTAATTAAATGGAAATGTATTATAATTGAAATTTAAAGTAACTTGAAATTTCTTAACATTTAATTTTTTTTAAATGTGTCCCTGTCGGCATTAAAAAGAAAATGCATTCATGCATTATTTTTTTATCAGCACTTGAATACGGGTACGTTTCCAAATAAAAAACACATTTTAAGCAAAAAGCTGACAATTTTGTGTTTTTAACCATGTTTTTAGCCGTGTTTCCACCTGCAGGAACTTTCCCCAGGAACTAGGGAGTTTGGGGTGGTGGGTGTGTTTCGACCACAGGGCCCGGGTAAATGAAGCTCCGGGTAAAAGTTCCCCCTCAAAAAGTCTCTGCTCGCGAGGTAGTACTTTTTCAAAGTTCAGGAACTTCGGAGGGGTGTGACTTGAGCGCTGAACATCTGATTGGTTGAGTTCACAGCATTTTATTTCAACCACAATTTTTAAAAGTCTGTTTCGGTGCGTTCAGTAAGAGTTGTTTGCTATTCAAATCAACAATGGAGTTTTAAAAATATAACGACAAACAAGTTCAGGCTTTATTGTGCGGAGGACAAAATCCAGCGGGAACTGGAAAGTCGTGCACAGTTCTACGTCACCGGACTAATTTGCCTAATCTTCACGGTACTTTAGGCCGCAATCGAAACGCAGACAGCAACAGGTCTAGGGGGGAAAGTTTCTGGGGAAAAATTCCTGGAACAAATTGTTCTGGGTAGTTTCGGTGGAAATGTGGCTTTTGTCAAAGACTACATCTAGATCAGATTCAGAACGATGATGATCAAAATATAGACGGAGTAGATTGAGTCCATCAACACCCCTAATGCTTGCACAGTCCTATAGCTCATCCTGGGTCGACATTTCATTAAGTAACATTAGGCACATTTTGATTTACATACTGTTTAATGCTATTTTACATATGCATATAGTATGATTACATATGCTATCGCTTGTTTCTGCATCTTCTTCACATGTGTTTTGATCAAGAATTTCTGTACTTTTCAGAAGATGTGTAATAGCACCCCCTACCTTATAACGGTGAAAACACGGAAAGCCGTAAAAACTTGTCTTTGGCGGGAAAGCGCTGTGGCAAGCAGGACGAGGCTGAGGGACTGTGAGAACGGGGCGAGGCCGCACTGGTCCCGTTGTCCCTTGACCCCGTCCTGCTTGCCACAAGCCCTTTCTCATAAAAGACGAACTCGTCAATGGAGGGAAAAGAGTTAAATCCAATTAGCTGAACTTTAGAGTGTTTTGACCACCTTCCAGCAAGTATGACTTAAGTACATCTTCATAATTTCATTCTATTGTCTTTGAAATATGATTCATATGTTGAATGTACTGGCAAACAAATGAAACCATATTGTAAATTTCCGATTCTTCATTTTGTGTTTTACAGAAAAGAATAGCAGTATAAGGGCTTCAGACAACAAGGTACCTGAGTAAAATGTCAAATGTAAACAATGACCGAATTTTTCATTTTGAGTGAACTTTCCCTTTAAACAATATTTGCATTTGGCACAGAATTTGAAAGGCTAATCATGCAGTAAAACAGCGAGAAAATAGTGGGTAATAAGAGAATTGAAAACAACAGGAGAAGCCGATGAAGAATGGAAGGAGTGATAATTAGAATGTGGGATGGTAGAGATGGCTTGACAGGGTCAGATCTCTGAAATGAACCAGAAATGAAGGGATGAGTGGGGTAGGGGGGCCGGAGCGAGCGACAGAGATGTGAGAGCAGAGGAGGGGTACGAGGGAACGAGCCAGTGAGGAGAGAGGTTAATGGAATTGAAGAATAGTGTGCGGGTGGGGGTTTAAAGTGGCACACTAACTGAAAATGGCTTTTTTCCCAGCCATCACTGAATCAATGCATCTAGTGCCTAAACTGAAAGCCTATCACAGCACAGTGTGTGTGTGGATGTGTGCAGGTCGAGGTGGGGTAGAGAAGTTGAGAGGCTCGGGACATCACTAAAAGTAGGCTAAGTTCCCTGGTTTTCCTTTCTCTCGCTCTCTCAGGACACATGATATCTGAAACATTGCCATAGCATCTGTCCTCCCAGCACGCCAGCCTGCCGCACATCTGAACACTCACTCAACTTCACCTTAAAGTCAACATGAGTTCAAAATTCACCTTTCAGTATTTACTTTCTTAAAGGGATATTGCACCCAAAATGACAATTGTCATAATTTACACATGCACCCTCATGTAATGTAAACTATAAATGACTTTCTTCTTTTCCTTTTCAAAATATATTCTAAAATATACATTTTTTTCTTCTAATACATTTTTGACTTCCATACAATGTAAGCAATTGTAACCAAAACTGTTGGGTTGCTAACCTTCATCATAATATTTAATTTTGTGTTTTACAGTAGTAAGTCACACAGAATTGGAATGGCATGATTAAATGATGACAACTTTAATTTTCAACTATCCTTTTAATACATGTTCCTAATCCCTTATGCATGATTCATCAATTAATATTTATACAATTAATTATTATTTTTGGTTAAATAATGACTAAGTCCATGTTACAGTGTAGTTATACATTTATACACAAGTACTGAGTAATAATAATTAACTACATGTACTGTACATGCTATAGGGTTAGGATTAGTTGCATAATTTATAGCTATAATTACAGTAACTACCTGTAACGTATAACAAAGTGTTACCTTATTTTTTGAATGTATCTGGTTGCACTTTATTTTACCCACAAAAATACTGCCTAATGTAAGGTATCAAAATGGGTTAAGCGTAGTTCAGGGTTTGTACCTAGTTATTACCCAGTTAGTCTCATTACTACAATATAAGTACATACATTCAAAACAAGACTGTAAAATAAAGTGCTACCGCTTATCTTTCATCAATCTGTAAGGTTTAAAGAAATTTTAACTTTTTGGCTGATGTCATGTCACCTATAAGAGAAATCTGAAATGTTATGTGAAAAAAAGTTAATGTTCTGTATTAACCAATTGCCAAATAACAGTATTTAAGCATTGTTTTAGACTACTGTACAGCAGCATTGCCAGCAGTTAACAGTAATTTACCCCTGTATATGAAGTAACTGTCAGAAAAAAGAAAAAAAAATCGATCATGGTTATTGATCCTTTAGGCAAAATATTAACAAACAAAAAGTGTATTTTTCATACATCAGGCTATTACGACTCGTATGATATAGGAGAATATGGAACTCATATTAGAGGAGAAAAAAAAACACCTCCATTTATTTAGAGGCCCAAACTGAGCAAAAATATGGCATTTGGTGCAGTTGTTATTTACATGGTCAAAGAAGATGTATTGTAATGTAAATCAATGAGGTCTTGTATAGCAAGCTACTTACATAAATTCATATAAATATCAGCTGCCACTCTATACCTTCCAATAATATGTCTTAGTTGTCACGTAGTGGCTGTAACGCACATGGCGTAGGAGATAAATAACCATTAGTCTTTATTAAATCCACATGAAATACTCAGGAGATCGCAGGAGAAATCATAAACACAACCAGGGCTTGTAGAACTACTTATCAACCAAGGAATCTAACTAGGGAACACAGGCAAACCAGAACAGGGAAAACAGGACCAAAACACAACATAGCCATCATGTTACTTTACTAAGATGATATGAAATGCTGTTTATATGATCAAAGCTCTGTAGTTTTTATTGCGGGGGCAAAGTAATGCAGTTCAGTACAATGATGATTGAGAGATGAACAAATAAACGTTCCTCAAAGCCTGATACTTATTAGCCATTTCTGATATACATTTAAGCATGATTTTTTTTTAAAAGATATATGAATAATAAAGTAATCAATCAAGTTGCTTCAGACCAGTAAGTGTTCATCCTAAAATACTAAAAATACAAAAGGTATTCTTTAATTTACTTAACAAAAATCGTTTTTTGTCTTTTTTTTTTAAAGGAAAGTGAAAAAGACGTGTACCCCTACATGAAGATGGGATATTTTTAGAATTACAGTTTTTTCATGCATGTCAGTTTTGAGATTTTGGCCTTTTTTGCTTTTAATAAAGTGTTTTTTTTTCAGATATTGGATTGTTCAATTATGATCATGATTCACCTGGGACAAGTTGTTCAAGGTAAACTGATCGGATTTTGGTTATCGGATTGGATCAAATCTTGAAAATGGGTTGTTCAAAAGGAAACAAGGAATCTGAAATCAGATTAGATCACGGAATCCAATCCTAGTTTTAATCTGGATCAAACTTTCAGTTTGTGTAGTTCAAAACTTGGTAGTAGGATTTGGATAACTTTGATCCAAAAAAAAAACAGGATTATCCTGATCCCAACAGAAGTGTGGATTTCAAGAACAAAACTTGAATAAAACAAAAAAATACATGAGTATCATGTAATATACACACATACCTTTTTATTATTTTGCTCTTGATTAGTTTAACTGTAATAAATTAGAAGTAGGCATTAGGCTTCATATTAAGCCTTTCGGTAGCCTACAGTAAAGTAAAAAAGAGAATTTGGTGCCATAAAATAATCCCCAAACAGCTGCAAATATCAAACAAAAAGATTATATTTCAATTAAAGAGTTGTATTATCACTGTTTGTACAATCATAAGATATGAATCAGTCAAAAGTTCTTTGTGAGCGAACGCAGTTTCTCTGCAAAATATTTATCTCTTATTTTATTTCCATCACCATGTCCCTTTAGGGGCTCCGTAGAGCACTAGTAATCCAGATTTGGTCATCTAAAAAAGTGTGTTTCTGGATCAAGGTGATCCAATCCAATTTTTCTTTGAAAAACCGGCACAAAAGTAAAATCGATTATCTGATCATGGATTGCAAAACATGGGATTTCCAAATCCAGATTAAACTTTTTGAACAACTGGCCCCTGAAGACATGCAGAGTCCTTTTTATATAATTATTGAGAAGTGAACTCATTACACATACGAAGCCAAAACTTTGTACATTTCTATCTCGAAACGAATGACTAAAATAATTAAAATGACTTTTAATGTGCAGACCTTTTTTGCATTTTTATATTTAGTGCAAAGAAAACATCTAAAAATACACTGTTAAGTGTGTCTTTTATAGCATTTTATAGCGTCTGTAGATTTCAATTACAGTGGATATCTCTATGGGCCTGAACACACTGAACCAGAAATCTCCACTTGAGCAGCACTTACATACACCAAACTTTACAGTTTTATTCATATTCTAAAGGTTTTTACAGAGGGGTTTGTCCATATATAATTTGCCTGATTTTATAAATGTTATTCCTAAATGGCTGCTGACAGTACTTTCGATTTACGGAGTGATAAAAGTAGACATTTAAAAACCCCTCTGTGAAAACCTTTGATTGTAATATGTCAAAAACAAACAACAGTTTTGAACCTGGCTTCATCCGATGTTCAGATTTTTGTTCTAGAAATGTATGCAAATTTGTGCATATTTAATTAGCTATCTCCTCATTTGCACATTTAAACATAACATTTCAGAAGACTTGGAATACAAAAAATGTTAGCAATTCTTAATGTGATCAATCAGCTGGGGACATATGGTGATCTAGTAGTTCATTTTCTTATATTCACCTGGGATGTCTTGCCTCAAAATACATTTTACTTGCTAAAACTAAACTAAATTAAATTAACTTCAAAAAAGTAAATAAACTACAGAATCAATCAGATGACAGAAGGCATGTAGTAGATTGTGTTCAATAGTCAGCAAATATATGATCATGTTGATATTGTAGAGGCCAAATTTGTCTATCAAATATGAAACAATTGGCTTTAGGCTTAATATACTTAAAAATGTTGTGGTTAATGTTAAAGATGAGGGATAATTTTCCCCTCAACATTCTCCCCAATCCAAAAAAACTAAGCAGAGGAATTCATTAGGCTTTCAGATACTCTCCTACTTATAAATGTTGCTTGTGAGGGCTGGTGTTGTAAATTCGAGCTGTAAATGTGTTGTTGCTTTGGATGTGGGCTGAGTGGACAGGGTTAATGATTGCTTGTTGGTTTGGGCATTTACTGTTGATTGGGTTGACACTTGTGTAATTTGGTTCACTAATCACTAATGTTTACCCAGCACAAGTTCGTATTCATTTTCTTTTAATTAGTTTTAATGGCACCAGAATAAACATCCATCTATATTTGTCTGTGGAGGAATTTTGAGTCACAAGTCATGGAACCAAACGTTTTTATTTCTATATCATGAGTGTCGCGTCTGCAATGGACTCGCCGTCCATCCAGTGTGTTTCCCTGCCTACGGCCCGAAACGCTGGAATGGGCATCCTTGTAACCCTATAGGACAAATGGATTGGAAAATGAATGAATGGATAGTGGTGCTTGCAATCATCTCTGTTACTTTTACTGCAATCAATTATATTGATTTGAACACAGGCTCGGACCTAAATATTAAACGTTGGCCACTAACTCATCACACATCATTATACTATGGACATGAATGATTCCTCATATCATGCAGCTTGTTGAGGTGTGGAGTGCTGTTACTTTTATAAACTCAGAATTACAGTGATGATAAAATGGCCTTACACTGAAAGATGAACCCAATATCTAGAGACCTGGAATTTCACTGAGACTTGGACCCGTTTGCTACCCAAAACACCCCAGCATTGGAGACATAGAAACATGCTCAAATTTAAATAAAGGTTTGCATAGGCAAGCTTATCAGTAACACCTAATTTTAGGGTGACGTAGTTACACGTTACTACTTGTACTTACTGTAGTAATAACAGTAAATAATGCATAATTACCAGTAACTAACCCTAACTAACTCTAGAAAGTTTAAGTACAATGTAACTAAATCACCTTAAAATACAGTGTAACCAACTTGGTCCCACTTTATATTAGGTGGCCTTAACTACTTACATCAAACAATAAGTACAATGTACCTATTGTGTTCATATTGTATTGCAAAACAAACTTGTTGCAAACGTCTTGTTGTGCTCCTCAAACCATTCTTGAACCATGTTTGCTTTGTGGCAGGGTGTATTAACCTGCTGAAAGAGGCCACAGCCACCAGGGAATACCGTTTCCATAAGGGTGTACATGGTCTGCAACAATGCGGTTGTATGTGTCAAAGTAACATCCACATGGATGGCAGGACCCAAGGTTTCCCAGGAGAACATCTTCTTCCATTGCTCCTTGGTCCAGTTCTGATGCTCACGTGTCCACTGGACAGAGGTCAGCATGAACACTCTGACAGGTCAGCGGCTATGCAGCCCCATACACATCAAACTGCGATGCACTGTGTATTCTGACACCTTTATATCAGAACCAGCATTAACTTCTTGAGAAATCTGAGTTATAGTAGCTCGTCTGTTTGGAACACACCGGCCAGCCTTCGCTCCCCATGTGAATCAATGAGCATTGGAGGCCCATGATCATGTTGTCGGTCCACCACTGTTCCTTCCTTGGACCACTTTTGATAGATCCTGACCACTGCAGACCGTAAACACCCCACAGGAGCTGCAGTTTTGGAGATGCTCTGACCCAGTCGTCTAGAAATCACAATTTGGCCCTCGTCAAACTCGCTCAAATCCTTACGCTTGCCTATTTTTCCTGCTTCTAACACATCAACTTTGAGGACAAAATGTTTACTTGCTGCCTAATATATCCCACCCACTATCAGGTGCCGTGATGAAGTTATAATCAGTGTTATTCACTTCACCCGTGATGTTATGCCTGATTGGTGCAGATTGTTGGACATATTTAAAAATCCAATTTTATTTATAAAGCTGTGCAATAATGCAGTATATTATTACAGCAGGCCTGTATATTGCTTTACATTAAGGCCTGTATATTGATTTACATATATTCATGAGGATAAAATTGTGTGTACTATATATACAACTTTTAATATATAGCTGGGTGATAGTTTTTAGATGATATAACAATCATGTAGTTGAGATTTGCTATATAGTACATACTGACAGAGTAGTTTTTTCTGGGCAAGGTTGGATATAATTTTAGTAGTTGTATAATTCATATTAATTATTAATGTATTAAATAATTTAGGTTATTGATGTGTTATGCTGCAATATTGAGAATTATAAAACCTGTGGTTTTGTTCTATTTATAACAAATTGATAATAGTGACAAATCTAATTACAATTTGGTGTGTATATGATGCATAAAAATGACAGGGTTAAAAGCACCCACACCAAAGCAGTTTAACTAAATAGGAAAGTCATGACATAATGTGTGTACATGTAACATCTTTAGTCCACTTTTCACAGAGTTTATATTATAACCAGCAAGGCTTATGCTTTATATTACAAAGTTATTACTAAATAGCAAAGAAAATTATTATTTATTATATTAAAAATTGTACTACAACGGAAGGCAATCCCTACAGAATCCGTTCACTTTAAAGGTAAAATCGTCCAGAAAATCTGTCACACATAAAGACTTCACAAAGGGAATCTGAAAGGTCAGAAAATTGCAGCAGAAGATGTAATAATCTAACCCGAAACCTCCCAGCATGGCAGTTTTGTGGCAGGCGTTCAATGTTTTACAATTCTCAACTGGCGAATAAATAAATGAAGGCTTCTTTTGTTCAAACTTAAATGATTTTATGACCATATGACTGTCAGATAAGCTGTACATTACAGCACTGCAGTGTGTGTGTGTGTGTCTGTGTGTGTCTGTGTGTGTGTACATTGTAGCAGAGTTTGATGTCTCAGATCCACTCCCAGATGTTGACTATTGCAATATTAAAGTATCTTGTGTAAATGTCACTGAGTGCAGTAAGTGAGCATGAGAAGAGAGAGTGGGGTGCGTGAGCGAGAGGAAGATGGAGGCAGGTGAGACAGATTGACTACGAGTAGAATAGAATACTAATGTACTGCTGACTGCATACTGCGCAGAAGAAATAGCATAGTATGTTTGCAGCTAGAATTTTACATGCCCTGATGCGGGAGATTCTAGAATGTTCTGAGTGTTTACTGGCCCAAAAGAGCCACAGAGTCTTTAAATGGTCCACCCCTCAATCTTAAAAATAAAGGTTGTTTTTGCTGTGATGCCACAGAAGAACCATTTTGGGTTCCCCAAAGAACTTTTCAATGTACAGGTCTTAAAAGAACCATTTTTTCTTGTGCTCTTAAAAATAAACGTTCCAAATGGTTTTTCTTCACAGTGATGCCATAAAGAACCATTTTTGGTTCCCCTTTCAGTGAACAGATCTTAAGAGAAACTTTACTTTTTTTCTTAACATGTAAAAATCTGAAGAAACTTTTTAGACTTTGAATACGTTTTTGTGCAATGAAAAGGTTTCATGGATGTTAATGGCTCTTCGTGGAACAATGGATGCTAATAAGGAACCATTAATTTAAAGAGTGCATAGTGAGAAAATGATTAAAACAATCTGAAGAACCCTTTTCCTATTAAGAACATTCTGTGCAATGAAAGGTTCCATGGATGTTATTTTTAAGTGAATTGACTTTTTAGAGTCAATGTAAAATTGAGCCATTCATTCTAAACCTGTTCCAAATTGTTCTTCTGTGGAGTACAAAAGATGATATTTTGAAGAACCTTGAGGGCCAAACAAGTTGAGTAATGACAAAATCTTTTGTGTTCAACTGAAGAAATAGATGCATGCAGGTTTGGAACGACAGAAATGATTGTTTTCAGTTTTGGGTTAATTATCACATTAACCTGACCATCATTAAAAAAAGTTTTTGGCTTTTAGAAAGTATATGTTCCTTTTATCTATGAGCTAGTGTGCTCCAAAAAAAGTATTCAAAACGTCTCTCACTTCAATCAATATGGATCAATGATTTTGATGACATCAATCTGCACTTCAGCTTCTCATCAGATGTTCTGTCCAATCAAACACTCTCTTGAATCTGAAGCCCCGCCCCCTACATTATAAACAGACGATGAAGCTGCGGCTGAAATCGGTCACTTGATCACATTTACTATTTTCTACATGGTGTATGGCACATAGTGCAGGGAACGATTCAGACAGTGTAAATATGCTTTCCATTGGTGAGAATGAAGTCTGGTTTCACGTTAGTTTCACATGCAACTCCGGTTCAGGGATACGATAGCACAGAGCGGATCACATGATCGAGTCAACACAGACCAGAAAACGTATCAGACCCATTTGAATTCTGCACAGAATGCTGTATTTTAAAGCGATATGGAGGAGATTAGGAGGACAAACCGTTAGAGATTAGGAGGAAACTGCGGCTTTGACGAGCTCAACGGCTCTGGCCGAGCTGTGATATAAACTAAGCGCTATTGGCTATTTTTAAAACGGGAGGAGCTGTTCGATATGTCCCGCCCAGTCTTTATGTTTCAGTTGAAATTACATCAACAAGTTGAATAATTCTGCATGTTTCAAGGTACTTCAGTTGGACTTAAAGATCTGCATTTCAGTACTGCGAATACTGTTGTGTTCATCCTTTGTAAGCTGCTTAAAGCATCTGCTAAAGGATTAAATATTCAGGTAAATGTATACTGCACCTTTTGGCTAATGGTAGGTAGATCATCCAGGTGTCCTGAGCATATCAAAATCAATGAAATTCGAACATACTACTAGAGATGGTCTTATTATTTGGATGAGGGTCCGTGGCTCAACCATTTGAGAAAGCGTAACAGCTTGTATCACATGTGTCTTGATCACATTACAGCCTTAGAGTCTCTGAATTTCGACAATTACTGTTTGCGGATATCATCAAAATGAATGAGAAGCGCCATAAACTGAATCATACCAGTCGCACAATTGTTTTCAGTGTAAACTCTTAAAAATAGATCAATCCAAAACAAATATTTAAGAGCAAACATGTTGAAGATTAACCGATGGGCTTTCGATTCATTAAATGATAAGCTGTTTCCCCACAAAAGCAGTTTATTCAGCGTAGTGAAGCCTCTCCTCCACTGACATCCATTAAAAACAGCCTCTGGTCAACAGGGTAGACAACCACTGCATTAGATATATTACAGTTTTTCACCATATACTAGAGTAAGGGAACTTTTGATAATCTTTATAGTACGTTAATGTCAACCTGGACACATTAGACAGTCCTATACCTTCCCAAGGGCTGTGGTTTGAGAAGATGTTGTTACAGTGAAGTGTCACAAACAATCACGCACTTTCACTCTGCACATAGTGCTGTACTCATATTTGGCTTTTCAATAATGAAACGCTTTTTTGGAAAGGCAAGATGAAAAATTAATGTAGAAATCTGAAGATATGCCATGAAATCAAGCTTGACGCTCTTACTGACACCGGTGGGGTCACGCTCACTCTCCACGAGCTCAATAATTCAGCAGCGAGAGAAGATACTATATAGTAAACCTAAAAGTGTGAGACACTTTAACTTAGTACAGGTCATACTGCGCTGCAGCAGGCTTTCGTTCATTTTTGGCACTGATGTGAAGACATTTGTGTGCACACGTGCTTGTATGTCTGGCTCATTGCAAGAAGCTTCTGAAATAAGCGGTGCGTGTTAGCAGTCACCACTAGACCTTGGGTCACAGCCAGAAGGGGCCAATTATAATTGATGGAATCTCTTTGATTTACTGTTCAATTCATATCCATTTGTGTCATGCTCCATATATCACAATTTCCTATGCAAATGATCCGCTTACACATCAGTTTGATTAATGACTCGTTGACAGTCGCATTAGGGCCGTTTTTACGCGATGCTTACAATGTACAGTATGCTGGTGAGAGGCAGTACAGTAGGAGTCGCACTGACATCTGGTGTGCTTTACCAGACACTGCAGGAGAGAAATGAGGTGTTGTCTCTGAAGCATTACGTCATGGCACATCCGTCGTTAAGACTGTGTTTTATAGCCTACCATAAGTTCGATACGCTTCTCCTCGTCGTTGTTCATGTTTAGCAGCTTCACACCACAGAAGGAGAGTTTCTATCCACCAGTACAAGCCACATCAAAAAAGTGACCCTAAACAGGCTACTCGTTTGTCTTTACCTGCTGTAAAGGAGGTGTTGCTCGTTGACAAGCTGAACGCGAGCGATAAACATCTACCTCATCTGCCAAATCACTGTATCTACCGCTACTTTTGTTTATCTTAAAACACCTCGTTATGGTGTAAGAAACCGTTGCAAATGATTCGGTGCGAGACTGAACTGTTCATTCCCAGGATACGAATTCTTGATATCAACGATTCAGTTTTCACCCATTAAAAGGCGAATTCTTGATATCAGGAACTACTTGTAACAATGGTCATTTTTGGTAGACCTATCAGGAATTACATTAATTATTGATATTAACAAAAACGTCATCACTCGCAGAAATACGAATTCTTGATATCAAAAATTCAGTTTCAACTAGTAAAAACTATAATTCTGTAATTGTATCCTTCGCACTATAGTTAAATGTCACCATAGGCTGCCATTTCAAAGAATTGATTTCTTACTAGAAACTCAATTCTTACTAGTAAAAATAATAATTGTTCGATTTAAATAATTAGCTACTTTTATTAGGCCTACTAGTAAAAATATAAATTTCTGATATTAGGAATGCAATTGTCACTAGTGGAGAGTAATTTCACATATCTAAAATGGCTTCTTTTTTTAACTAAACAATTACATTCATGATATCAGAAATTAACATTGTCACTATTGATAATCGAATTGATATGGAAAATGAACATGATCAAGAATAGGCATTTCCTATAGTAACCAAAAATTATGATTTTTACTGTTTTTCTGGTATGTGAAATTGGAATTTCAACCAGTAAGAAATCAATTCTTGATATCAACAATCAAATTTGAATGGCAGCCTATGGTGACATGTAACTAGTGAAAATACAAATACAGATATCAAGAATTATAGTTTTTACTAGTTGAAATTTAATTCAATATCAAGAATTTGTATTTCTGCGACTGAATACGTCTTTGTTGATAACAAGAATTACCATTTTTACTACTGGAAATCTAATTCATGATATCAAAATGGCCATTGTTACTAGTAGAAATCCGGTTCCTGATATCAAGAGTTATTTTAACTACTGAAAATGTCATTGTTTGCTGCTGAAGCTGGTCAAGCTGTTCAGCAGCTGGTTGGTCAGCTGGTCTCACAGCGTGAGACTAAAACCAGCCTGCTAAACCATCCATGATCAGTCCAGAACACAAGCTAAGACCAGCCAACCATTTATGCTTTTAGATTTTAACTTTTAAAAAGTCTTATATTGTGCCTTTGACTCTTCACAGGACAAGCGGTTTGGAGAATGCCTATTTATTACGTTAAAAACTGATTGTGCACTTTGAAAAAAAGGGAAATAATCATAAAACATTTTTCAAAAATTGATAAACATATGATAAATATCACTTATGTGACGATTTTTGTGAATATTTTGTCATTACCTATATGAAGTTGTAATTGCCCAATGATGTAAATAAAATAAAGAACTGCATTTGAAACATTTGCTAGCTATGAAACTATCCTTACAAAGACCAAGTAGTCAGTTTATTCTAAAATTATTTAAAATGTCTTTTCTACCACAGCTAAAACAAAATGCCATTTTATATACCTGTGATATTATGTACATTGTAACAAGTACTTAAGCCTCAGTCTCCCCTCACTATCAAGATGGTTCAGGCCAAAGATTGATCATGGACCCGTAAGGCCCTGTGGCGACATGCTCTTTGGAAGACCCTTCTGGGTCACACACACTCTCAAAGCGGCAATAAGGTGTTCAGAATAAAGGATTAGCTCTGTGGAGTTGCCTGGAACAAATAACATTTCTCATTTTCTCATTTATTTCACACTGCCAACAGTCACTGGCACACTTTCAAGAGTTGGTCATCTATCTGGGTGTCAGGCCATTGCAGGACATTAGTACTCCTAACTGTATCTTAAGGGTTAGTTCACCCAAAATGAAAATTCTTTCATCAATGTTGTTCCAATCTGTAAGACTTTATCTTCAAAACACAAATGACAGAGCTTTCTGTCCCTCCATTGACAGCTACGCAACTACCACTTTGACGCTTAAAAAAATAATAAAGAGATCGTAAAACTAATCCATATGAATTGAGCGGTTTAGTCCAAATTTTCTGAAGAGACTCGAGATTTATATGATGAACAGATTGAATTTAGGCTTTTATTCACATAAACATTCATCAACTCACACAGTTGTGGTAAACAGAAGCTCAAGCATGTTCGCTTGACGTGCGAGAACCAATTGAGGTTCATTCTCGTGTTACGCAGCACGTTTGAGCTTCAGCAAGAACCAATGAGGTTCATTATCATGTTACGCAGCACGTTTGAGCTTCAGTGAGAACCAATGAGGTTCATTCTCATGTTACGCAGCACGTTTGAGCTTCAGTGAGAACCAATGAGGTTCATTCTCATGTTACGCAGCACGTTTGAGCTTCAGCAAGAACCAATGAGGTTCATTCTCATGTTACGCAGCACGTTTGAGCTTCAGTGAGAACCAATGAGGTTCATTCTCATGTTACGCAGCACGTTTGAGCTTCAGTAAGAACCAACAAGGTTCATTCTTGTGTTACAGCACGTTTAAGCTTCAGCAAGAACCAATGAGGTTCATTCTCGTGTTACGCAGCACATTTGTTTTATGATCATTTCATGAACTTTTTGAAGCGTCAAAGTGGTAGTTGCGTAGCTGTCAATAGCGGGAAAGAAAGCATAGCAAAGAAATGTGTAAAAATGGCTTAAGAACGAGCCTTTTTTAGAGAGGAGTAAATTTTTTATACTTCATGCTTTGGATTGTTCTTAATGCACAGCAATGCATCTCATTTATTCTTATAACAGTGCATTTCATTTCCGCTCTATAATTATTTTTTATTACAAAACATTTTTTTTTTTGGCAGAGACAGAACATTTAAGTTATCAAGAAACATAAAAAAAAAGAAAACATGCAAATCAGAACTTTAACATAACATACGCAGACCAAACTCAAGCCATAAAAGACAAGACACAGCAAGCTCACCCTTCATACATCAAATCTATCTATTAAAATTTTGCTATCAAAATGTACATTTGTATAACTAACAGTGCACGTGATCTTATAAGAGCAGATGAAACAAAAATCTAAACTACATTAAGCAGAAAGCCATTAACACTGTGAATAAAGATAGAGAGAGCAAGTAAAAAGAAATAAATACAAAAATTCTGTTTTAAAGCCCAAAACACATTGACATGGAAAAACTTGTGCAACAGAAGAAGTTACCTAAAACAATAGTGTAAAATCAGTGTGTTCATCATCCCTTAAAAGACAGTCAAACTCATGTTCATAATACGGCGCGATGTAACTTCTGATTTCCTCTGAAAGCCATGCGTTTGAACCCCTTGCAGATACGCATCAGAATGTGCTGATTTTGTTCCACTCTTTTCACAAACAGTTGCACCGTTTCCATCAATGTAAAGCTGATCGAAGCATCGCTTGTGAAAAACAAAGGCATAACCCCTCCCCCCCAACTAGTGCGTCTTGTGTGCAAAACTGTATTACAGACAATATTATCCTCCATTAACTGATTATTTTGGCACAAACAAAAGACGTATATGATATTTCAATAAAAACAGTGCCAAACAATCAATTTGACTGTTAAATTGTTCATACCTGCCAGCTGCACACCTCTTAAAAGAAAAGCGTAGTTTATATAACGATGTTAGAGGTGTTTTACTGGGACTCGACACCTGTTTGCATCTTAATAAAACCGTCAGCTCAACACGCAGTCGGAATCCGAAATGTTTGGTCGATTTATACAGCGCATACAGCAGAAAGACTCGACACTAAAGTGTCTGAATGCTTGTACATCAAACTACGAGTTGAAAATATTGCAAGACTAATGGCTGTGAAGACGGTTAATAACAAAGAGAAATAGGAAGGGATGCCATTGCTATCTTCTCTCACACTTGTCGTAGGATAACAGCATGGATGTGTGGTTGTGAAAGCCCTTAAGAATGTGAGGGATTGATTGCTGTCTTGTGAACCTCAGCCCTTTCAGTCGATAGATAAGAGTTGAACAGGCAGTGGATGTTCAGATCCCTCAGCTCAGTAGAAGAGACAAGAGTGTGCACACTATTAAAGAAGCACAACGTTTCAAGTACACTGATAAGGATGACGGCAATCTGATTCTGAAAGCCACCGATTCGCATATACAAACTTTTTAAAAATCGGTCAGGGGTTCAGACTACACGATATCAGCCTGATTTTGCCGCGATCCGTTTGGGTGTCCTGGTGATTCATAAATGACAATGGGTGTCAGGATGCAAAATTTGATGTCATAGTGGATGACAACCGACTGCAATGTTTCACAACGTCTCGACTCGGTTCTCCACTAGGCGCTAGTTGGAATTACGCAATGGAGGAGAGGTTTGTTGAGCTACGGCAACAATACTCCTGCCTTTATGATGTTTCCTCGAGGGACTAACATGACAGAGTGAAAAAAGATAGCTTCTGCAACCTGGTGAGCACTGGAGTTAAGCTAAAATACTGCATCGATAGCCAGTGGCTGCATCCGAAATTGCATACTTCCCTACTATATAGTAGGCGAAAAACAGTATGTGGCAAAAAAAAAGTATGTCCGAATTTATAGTACTCAGAGTAGGCAAAAAGTACTACTTCTGACCAGATTCTGAAGTGTGCATACGATGGACACTTCACTATCCCATGATGTCACTGGAGAGGATTTATGAAGCGACGTAACTGACGCTGGTAGGTCACATGATAATGACAACATGGCGGCTGTAGTACGTCCGGATTACATTCATACAATATAGAACATACTTCTTTTAGCGGTCGTGAAGTAATTACTTCCCCTTCTCAAGAGATCATGTGATTTCGGACGCAGCCGGTGTTTGTTTACACTCTTGTTTCCTGAAGTCAGTCACTAGTTCCGCCTTCTCTATGACATAAAACGTTGTCAAAGACGGCAAGTGATGATTGGTCGGGAAGCAACTTGTAGTCTGACATGCTGTTTTTTCCCGCGACAAAAATATTGTGTAGTCTGAACCCGGCATAAGTTAGTACTAGTATATAAAGCGATCTCTACACACGTCACATTATAATTAGCAATAAAAACACACAAGGCAGAAAAAGGTGAATCTCACAGAAACGTCTGGGTATATTTCACATCAAAAGCCTCATGAGAAATTATTTTGCATTAAGAAATACAATTTATAGTTATTTTTTCATTACCATAATGTAATAATAATAATATTATATGAAAAAGGTTTCATTCTTTTTTCACATTAGTACAATTTCAACTACACATGGCAGCATTTGTGCACAATTTAATTGTGCTGATTTGAATAAAAATAAAAA